>JAMAHW010000100.1:0-51559 GCA_023627715.1 Periconia sp. R9002
GTGCCACTCATGGTAATTATCAAAACTACACTCACCATGAGTGCCAAGAGTAATTCTGTGAGGCACAGCCGTAACAAGAAGCATTACCTCTAGTTTATACTAAGGCTGACGACTAACTGTATAATAAGGTTAATAATTTATTTAAGTTACCTATTTAAATTGATTACTCTCTTAATAATGTGCAGTATAAAAGTACTAAGGATAAGAGTATTATAGAAACTATTAGGCCTACACCTCTAACATTTATAATAGAAAGCCCTACTCTAAGACCTACTCTAAAACCTACTCCTTAAAAAAAGAAGAGAAGTTAGCGTTATCTAGAGTCTATAGATAATTAACTATAATAACTCTCTGTGATAAATATACACTATTATTTAGAAATATTAATATATTCTTTTATATAAAATAAAAAAAAATTAAAAAATTGTATATTATAAATATAATATTAAAAAATGCCTTATATTACATAATAACCTATATGGGTACGGTTACCCTACCCCTACCCACGCTTTAACCACCCCTACCTAACCTATACCCACGCATTGATCACCCCTACCTAACCCTTACCTATAGGTTACGTAACCCCTACCCTACCCCTACCTAAGCTTTAACTACCCTAACCTAACCCCTACCCACGCTTTAACCACCCCAACCTAACCCTAGCCCAACCTAGTAGGTATACCCTACCCATTTGCCAGCCTAATCTAAATGCCCTTCTATATATCTCTAAACGTCGTGCTCGTAGGTACGGATTTCTAGCCGCGGCCCTTCTTTAAATTTCTCTATAATATCTAGAATAAATCTTAACATCACGAAAAGATTTGCTCTAGACTTATCCTAAACTTATAAGAGTCGTAAGAGTAGCTTCTCTTAGTAGCTATTTTTAACTTAATATTCGTCTAGAGCATCAACAAGGATAAAGAATCGCGAACATTTAGCGGCCACAAACTAAAGGACTATTAATATAGCATCTACTAAAGGCTAAATCTTCTTAGATATACACTAGTTATAGAGGGATCTGACGCTCTATAGCAGGGATAATTTTGCTTAAGCCAGCTGCTTTAGTATACTTATAAGTAGATCTTCTAATGTTTACTCGTTCTGCCTTCTAAAGTTATAGTAAATATATACAACAGCAATACTACTTTCATCTTAGAAGCGCATAGAAAGCTCTTCTACTATAACTAATGTAAGTATTATCTTCCTAGCGCCTAGTATACCTAGGCAAAACAGTGTCTAATTCTTAGTCTCTATTTAGCTTTTAAATTCCGCTGAGTTTAGAAGCTATTCTCTAGACCCGGCTTACTGCTGCCTAAGAAAGTTGTTCTGTTGTAGAGTATACTTAGTTAGTGTTAACCACTCAAGAATAGCCCGTTGTTCCTTATTTTCCTAGTATCGCACCAATTTAGTGGTGTTGTCCCTAATATGCCTCCTAGTAAGTGCAGTGAGTAGATCAATATTAACGTTAATATTACTCCAAACCTCGCGGATGTCCTCCAGTTCTACAGATAGTCGCTTCTATACTCGTTTCAACTTACTACCAATGCTTAGTTGCTGTAAGCTGAGTTCGCTGTGCTTATCTATCATAAATTCTAGCTTGTAAAGAGTACGTTAGTAACCATTAAAAACATCTTAGAAGTTTGCTTTCTCTTAAACACTAAGGTCCTGCTCGGATACCGTTACTTCAGCATCGTTAAGGACAATCAAAAAGCTTCAGAGGCTATTTATCAACTGTGTCAGTATAACTCTTGTCTGGTGCGGTCACATACACATTGGATATATCGCTGAACTGGCTTGGAGCGCCAACGAAGTCTTTCCTAATCTTGTTGGCTAGCCGAATTACAGTCAGAAAGTCGCCCACGCTGAACCCGAAGCTCATTACGACGTTCGTAGAAAGACATTTGATGTGGATAGAGATATCGGGGGTGTTATCGCCAGCCTAGCTGAGGTTGTTCAGATTAGGTGGGGCACTTAGCATTCACTGGCATAACCGAAGCGGCGTATAACCCGAGTCTAGGCTAATATAGGCATAATGGCTGCCAAGAAATACAGAAGTTGTACAGCCTAGGTGTTATAAGCCTAGGGTAACACCTCTACTAAGACTCTATAACTGTATTAGTGCTAGGTAATAAACAAGTCCTAGAAAGGGTAATAATGTAAAGAAATGTTTCGTTGAATAATAATGCTTTCCCAATATGTACAACTTTGGAATCCGATTGGTAAGAATCTCGAGAAATGTGTACGTGAATTGCATATGAGAAAAAAAAAACCCTCCCCGGGATAGAACCGGAAAGGGAGAGGGAGGGAAGGGGGGTATAATAAGCGACAGTTCCAATAACAACATCATCATAGCCCAAATCACTAAAATCATAAACATTTCATGTAGATTCCATATCTTCCCCCCTTAGCAAACTCATCCCCTCGAGCACCCTACAAAACCAAAAGCGCAAACATCCCCCCCTGCACCGGCCTAGCCCGAAACTCAATCCCCGCAACATGCGTCCCATCATTCGTATTATACAGATCCGTAAACGGAGTACTAACAGGTGTCTCCATGACCCATCTTGCATAATCGCCAATAAACATATCGCGGGTCTCAGGGGACGCGATGGCGGCGCAGAAAATCTCCCAATCGCCCTTCGTCCAGTACCGATTCCGCGTGTCGAGGGGGACGCCGTAGGTATCTTTCACGGTCGGGTAGAAGGTAGATTGCATGTCGTAGACGGATTGCGGGACGAGGGACGTGTTGAGGAGGCGGTCGTTGTAGAGGTTGTAGAGGAGGCCGTGGGTGGATGCGTTGTTGTAGGTGAGGATGGTGTGAGGGGGGTTATCGGCCGTGTTGATGCCGAGGGTTTGCCATTTTTCGATGTAGTCGTGCGCGATGGCGGTGTAGTTTTCTGCGTCTGCGGTTTCGCCGATGCGGGAGGCGATTTGGGCGGTGGCTTCGAGGCCGATGATGCCTTTGAGGGCGAGGTTGGTTTGGTTGGCGAGGTGTCCTGCGAAGTCATCTGTGGAGAGTTGTTCGGCTGGGAGGAGGCTGTCTTCGATGAGGTATTCGGTCCATTGTTTGACGAGGGGGTAGTGTTGTTTTAGGTAGTCGTTGTTGTTGGTGCGTTGCGCGTAGGCGAGGAGCATGATGATGTTGTTGCCGCATTCTTCTACGGGCATGTGCTCGTCGTTGCCGTCCTCGTGGCCTGTGGCGTTGGGGTAGTGGGTGCCCAGGTCGTGGATGGCCCATTTGTTGGGGTAGTGGCCGCTTTCTTGGTTTTCGAAGTGTGGGTCGAGGAGGAGCTTGACGAGTTCGGGGTTGAAGTAGTAAAAGATGGGTGAGGCTGGGTAGAAGACGTCGACGGTTTGCATGTTGCCGTTGGAGGAGATTTCCTTGAGGAAGAGGTAGTGTTTTGCTTGGGTACCGACGAGCTGCACGGCTCCAAAGGCCTGGCGGACGGCGAGGGAAGTCAGGATGAGGTAGTTGTCACCTGCGGCAGCGACTGAGTCGCTAGCAACCTTGCTATCGAGCTCCGTTGACAGTCTGCTAGATTCAGAAAAGTCCTTGTAGAAGAACGACAGCGCGGCCAGTTCGTCGCTGAAGTAATCCGTCCAAAGCGAAGGGACATTGTTCAACCCATTTGCACCGAGGAATTGGATTGCGATTTCTTGAGCGAGACCAATCGTGAATAACGTAGACACGGGCGAAGCACCGACAGAGCCAAGATCGACTGCAAAGCCGAAAACAGGCCACTGATCACTGATGGCGCGGAAGTTGGTGTCTTTGCTGTTTCCAAGTTCGCCCTTATCCCTGAATGCACCGCGAACACTCACATCGGACCCTGATTGGTGAGTGAGACCACCAGCATCGGTTGAGTAGTACTAATCAAATAGTCAGTATATTTTTTCGCGTAGCATGCTGCCCCGATTGAAAATACTCACCCAATTGCCCCATTCGGCTCGATCATTCGTTTCGGTAAGGAGTTGTTGGTTTTGCTTCCAGACCTTGTGATAGGAGATGCCGTCCACCTCACCCGAGTCCCATTGCGCCACAGAGTTTGTGTCGCCGGAGATCCACTCTATAGACTTTCGTCAACCATCGGATCTTCAACGAAAATCGGAGCGAGCTTACCAGCAGAGATGTCGGTGTACAGCTGTACATCGTGGTTTTGTCCGTCTTTTGAGGACACTTCCACAGACAGGTACGAGAAGATCAATGATTGGCGTTTGAAGTCATTTGGAGTAATTGGCGAAAGGAACGTCGCTTTCACGGTTACTTTATTATCGACCTCGATTGTGAAGATGCTCTTCGTGCTCGTGTACTCGAAAGCGACCTGGCTGGCTGCTTCAAAGTCGGAGGGACCTCCCATCCAAGTGAAGGTGTTGTTATCAACTCGGATTAGACCAGTCCACGCAACGATCTGACCTCTAGAATTGGATTAGCTTCAAGCCTGTCTTCGCCATGTACCGCTCACGACTCACGTCCAGAATCTTGACCATTGACCGGGCAAATATCCACCGTTTCCGAATTGGGGGCCGGCTGGGAACCATGTGCTCAGATACGGGCTTTTCACAGCCAGAGGTATCGATGGAGGGCGTGCCGGTTTGAATGTGGATTGAGCAGTAGCAAGACTGGCGAGCAATCCGCATACAGTACCTAATAATGATAAACGCATAATTGATTCGTGATGGAACGGCCGAGTCTCAGGGGACTGGAGCGGTGAGCGTGGTCTGTGTTTGATGTGGACCTGGTGACGTTATATATGTACAGAGACGAGGGTGGGTGGACACGAGTGTGCCTTTCTGTGAAGTCTGGAGTGTCAGCATTGTGGTTACCCTTGCTGGTATTCACTGACGTGATGGAGGGTCAAAGGGACTGGAACATGGTGCACCTGACGAGCAAGGTCCAACCACCTACCGTTGAGGGCATCGCCTACTTTTTGCCTGTAGGTGTAGCAAGTTACGCTAGTTGTTTCCCTTTGGATTTACGTGCGTTACTACAAGGTTCCTGCTTGTCATGTCCGGAAGCCTCACCCGTCCACGTCAACATCGTGGTAACAAGCTTCCAACCCGCCATGTAGAAAATTCACCATACTTGACTCTGTGAACATTAGCAGAAAAATCGGGATTGTCTCCGTTGTTGAAACTGCAATGGGTTCCATCTCAGCCATATAACGCTGTGTCCATACTTGGGAGTTGCCAACGGAGAGATCTGGAGACCCGAGACAATACCTCACAGCTACCGGACAAGGATGTGGGGGCAGTATTGTTCCCCGCATGGAGTAGCAGATCAGACAAGTCAATACGTGTACTAGCGCGCTGCGGTATTGGGGCGCGGAATCTGGGTGTTGAGAAAGGTACAATGGAAGACAGCCGATGTTGACTAAAATCTCCTTGGCGAATGTTTAAGCACACCAAGACGGTGAGAATTTCACCACGCGACCAGCTCACCCTGTCTGTCACGACATTGTCTGACGTCAAGGAATGAAAATGTGGAGAGGAAAGCTGACGGAGATGCACATTGCCTAGCAAAGCGCTAGGCAAATAAGAGGCCGAGAAACATACTTGATGTGGACGATGTAGAGAAAGAAGAAAAAGCAGGCCTGGGCGATGATAGACTAGTTACTGGATTGAGAAATGCGAAGAAAAGGCGAAAAAATCCGATGGCTTACCAGGCCGTACATTTCCCAAACAGTTATGCTTACTTGCAGAGTTAAGGTGTTACCGTGGTTCAGATGGGAGTCCGGGCGTTGAAACTTTGCGCTGCGACCCGGGAAATGGGCATTCCAATGCGTCGTTAAGAGAGCCTGGCCATAAAGATGGTACCACCTGCCGTGTCGAAGTCGGAGACGAATGAATCGTCCTCCAAGAGCTCTCCACACCCATCGACGAAGAGATTCCTGGGCAAGGACAGAATCAGCATGTGATGGATGTAAGCTGTCAAAAAGGCGCTCATAGGACAGAAAGACCCCTGTTTGCCGTCTTGTGGGTTCGATGTGGGTGAGCGACTGCCCTGACTGATCCTCGTGATGGCGTTGAAGAGCGACGTGAGTTAGTTTGGATGGTCGGGGTGACATTGAGTCGTGTTGCCGTTGGGCTGGGGATACCGCGGCAGTTCGGCTCAGTTCCCTATAAGGACCAGTCGTGCAAGAAATACCTATTGGCCTTTCGGGATGCGGTAATGGTTCCGACGAAATACAGACAGACACCCTGTCAATCGGATCTGGGAGGACATACAGATAAATAGATCTACCATGACAGCGGATAGTATCATAGTCTCAGCCACTAATGTGTGTCGATACCTTGGAGCGGTATCAACTATGGCGTAAACGAAGTCAAAACATCAAGTCGGTACATAGTAATACGGGAGTGGCAGACGGGAAGGCGCGGCTAGGACAAAGAGTTCTGACCCAAGCCCCCAAGCCATGGGAGCAAGCATTTTGGGCGTCGCAAAAGCGCCTGCTTAGCGGGTAATAGCAGTTGATGCCATGGACCTCGAGATGCCATGGTGCATGTGCCCAGAGAGCGGGGGGCGCACAAAGGCGTCCGGGGAAAACGCCACACACGCAGGCCTCGCTCCAACAACGTAAAAAAGCTGGAGAAAGAAACAGGGGTCTTCGGTCACCCGTGCATGCACTAGCGCTCACGATGGACAACGCAGATGGAGAGAAGGTGAAGAAGAAAAAAATCAGACATGCCCATGTGACGCGTGGGCCATAGTCGAGAATTTGGGAGTTGAATGGAGAGAGTGTAGTGTAGCCTAGGCACGCGAAAACTCCTTCCTGTTTGATCTGAACCTTTACCGCGTTGGGCGAATCCAAGACACGAGGTTGCACACATTCGGGGATGAATACGATGGATGGGTTGTACAGACATTTCAATCTTCTCACTTTTGTGTTTTTGATGTGCTCGTACTGCCATGTTGTGCTCGGGAACCAAGGCCCTAACTCGAACCCGTGTCTGTAGATCTTCCCAAGCCATCTTCGAGGGTACTTACTCAGTGTATGAGACGCTGGATCCCCTATTAGGAATAGCAGAATTTTTCTAAGATACTAGAAAAAACATACTTTGAACTACTGACTACACCAGGAAGCTTTTCGATGCGGCGAGTCCAATACCGTGACTTGTAATGTAGACAGGTCATGGGTATAACCTACGCTAGCGCAACCCGCGACCTCGTCGTTACATCGGGCAATGATCATCTCCCAAAATTTTGAACTTGTTGTTTATCGAGTCGGATTACTATCAAAAGAACTCTATGAGCGTAAATTTCGGTTTAGCAAAGACAGCAACTAAGGGGTTGTCCACTACAATCAATGTACATAGTAAATTAATGCAACTGACTTTCAGGCTTTAATATCTTCCAATATTTACAGTTCGCACAAAACACGATCGATTTCAAAGATGCAGCATCAAGCAACTCCCCTCAAAATCTCCAACGCATCTATCCTTTCGCACAAATCGCAGTGAAGTAAAAATAAAGAAAGAAAACTCCCCATCTTTTCCCATCATCCACAACCACCTCTCCCACCACACACCTCGCCCATGTAAATTCGTCCGGCCGGCCGGCACAGCTTGGCAAAATTCCCCGTACCACCCTATACTTGCTTCCTTCTTTTCCATTTATCAGCCCTACCTACCTGTTTATCTAGAACTAGCTAGTTCGTTCATCAGTATCATGCCCGTAATGTCTTCATCCTCAGCCCCTCGAGCGGCGTATAGGGTGTTGTTGTCCCCGGGACATGACGCATTAGTATTGATTGATGCGTTCGGGGAAATTCACAGCCCCACTGACCGGAGTTTAACCCTGCCTCGTCTCCTTCTCCGGTTTTCGTACCTATCATTGGTTATACGCAGAGGGTGGAATGGAAGGAGATGCAGGCATGTTCTGAGGCAAGTACTAGGGAGGTACTCTGTGAAATCCACACCGGGATTGCTAGCCCGGGTGGTTACGATGGGGTATGTTGTTGTTATTTGGATATGCGTTCAAGATTTTCCAAAGGGATAACTATAATTCTGTGTTTCTAACGCCAAAGTTTGCACCTGAGGTGTATGTACGCATGGAACTCATCTAAACGCTCCTTATATTAGCGCGCTAGGATCGATCTCCGTGTTTGTTTGATGTTTCGGGGGATGAATGCTCCTTGACGAGAAAGGGAAATAGTAGCTGAACAGCGGAGTTGTTGTATGGGGGCTGTAAAAACGTCTCCCTGGTCGGGGACATTTGCGTAACTTCTTAATGGGTATCATTGCTATATGATGCGACAAACTAATACTATTTCGATGGGGCTGAAAACAACAACCGGCCCTATTATTTGTCGATAAACGTTATGCATTCCATTCGCTTAAACCCAGAGTAGTTCAAGATCCGACGTTCTTCTAGGGAGGTTACTAGCCCATTCTCCCAAACGGGCTTAACTTGCGGACTGTGATCTTGCTTTTCGTAGAGCAAAAGCCACTCGCGCTTAGCCTTGGGATGCATGCTTCACGACTACAATCCATCCGGACTGTTGAGGTTCAGCTGGTAGGTGAGGCTATTCCTAACAACTGTATTGTACTGCCATCATGGTTGCCCAAATCCCAACAGACTCACGCGCGAGAGAATCCACAGTAACGGAGTTCCAAGATGGTAGCATATTGGTTGCTAGTAGCCATGGCTGGAAAAGCAAATGTATAAAATAGGCGGTCGTCCTCGGTGGAGAAAGGACACTACAGCACACAACAACCATCATTCACTCGTTTCTTCACTTCTAAACCAGCTTTTTCTTAGCCTTCCGGTCTTTACCTATTCAATTCTCAATCCAGTCCCTCGTTTACCAATACTCACCATGCAATTCCTCACCATCCTCACCCTCCTCACCCTCCTAACCGCCTCCCTCGGCAGCGCCGAAATCATCTGCAACAGCGGCAACTTCAACAAGCAAGGCTCGGAATGGTAAATCCCACCCACCCATCCTCGCCCATCCTTCCCCTATACCCTCCACTCCCCCCATCCAAAATGAACCATAAGAATACGGATCCGCTAACAATCGGGAATATCAGGCCCGTCGGCAACTTCGACAACGGCGGCGTCCGCTCCACGATCCAGCAATTCTGCAACGACGTGAGCCAGAACTTCAAGACGGGCGAGGAGAAATGGGACTGCCGCGCCTACGGCAACCGCAACCTCAAGTCGTCCATCACCCGCGTCTCCGATGATAATGGCAACACCAAGATTGATGTCAACTGGTGCAAGGGACGCTTGGGCGAGGTTTACAACAAGTGCTCCTGGGGTGGCACCCAGACTGTTGGGATCTGGAAGTTCACGTAAGTTTTGTCTTTTGTGCTGGTGACGATGATGATGGCTAATGCGAGGGCGTAGGACTGCTGCTTCTAAGACCGAGTGTGGGAAATAAGAAGGTGCAGATGGATCAATGGGATGGGCTTTGGTGAGCACTGGTGCAAACGAGAGGTGGGAGTTTTTTTAGTTGTTCGTGGTACTTTGTGGAAGAGTTCCACGTCGTCAGTCGCTACCGTACCTTTTCTATCATAGATTTAAAACGCTGGTTTGTTTGCTTGATTTTATTTAAGGCTGCTGTTCGCGTTGTGTCTTTGTGATGTAAAGTGAAATATATTGTGACAACATTAACACACAAATAAGTTTCTCCTCTCGGACGGTTGCATTCTGGTGTACCTTTTTTTGGTTTTGGATAAGGGGGAGAAATCACCTTGAACACGTCGAAAAGTAGTTGAGGGGGGTTGAGAAACGTACGGAGAGAAAAAGTGGAAGGATCTTTCCGATGGATTGAGGTCGAGTCTTTCGATGGATTTTAGGACGTAAGTATGCCGTCTCCGTGCTAAGTAAGTTTTTGAACAGGCCGTTAACTGCAATATTCTACGCGAACTTGATACTTTCAAAATCGCCTTGTATAGGCTGCTAACGCTTAAACTATACTTAATTTTATGCTTCTTAAAAGTTGAATCTTAGTGCGCGCCCAAAACCTATAATGTATTGGTTCTTTTAGCGGGAAAGATGGTATTGATTGAGGGCCGACTAAAGTATCAATAGTTGTTGTAGTGAGAGAGGGCTTGTCTGGAGTAAGTTCGGTGTTTTCCCCCGCCGCGGGTACGGTGAGAGGGGCTACATCTTCTTACATCCCAAAAACATTCATCCCCTAAAAACCCTCGATCCAGCCATCCAACCCAATGTATCATGGAGGTTGATGATTGTATCGATATGATTCAGAAGGCGCGGGGGGAACTCTGGGAGGACCGTCTCAGCGAGACGTATTGAAGCGGCCGCCTGTGCGCATAAGCTTCAAGCTTCCATCCCAACCGCCTCCCCTGCCGGCTGGCTGATAATAATCTTCTTTATGGATCATAAAATGCTGGACTGAAGCTCGTTTTTGGTGATGGAACTGTCTGGTTACTGAGGTTTCCACGAGTGGGTAAGGTACATGATAGCTATGCTGACAAGAAGGTCGCCATGGAGGTTGCTACCATCAATCTTATCCGCGAAAAAACCACAATACTGGTTCCGAAGGTCCAGGTCTGGGGTGTTGCAGCACAAAACCCCCTCGGGCTAGGTCCGTTCATTATCATGGAGTCCATTCAGGACGGGGTGAGCCTTAACCATCTCCTCAAAGACGTCAACGACGGCACGAGACTCTTGAGGGACGATCTCAGCGACGACGAGATGGAGGTCATCTACAGGCAGTTTTCCAACTTTCTACTTCAGCTTTTCAAGCTCGACTTTGATCGCATTGGTAGCCTAGACTCTCCAGCTCCAGAGCTCCGCGCCCCAATACGACCGCTGACTTGGAAGGCTCACCACATTCTCCAAACTGGAGGTGTCGACACTTTTAGTAGTACGTCCATTTAGCACTATCTTTGCCCTTCCCACTAATAGGTACAACCTTTAGATGATAGGAATAGGGGCTTTTCATCGACCACGGAATACTTTCAGTACGTTGCTGAGCAAGATTGGGAACAACTTGTCCGCCAACCGAACTCGACATACGAAGCAGACGATGCTAGGGCCAAGTACCGGGCATTTAAAGTCCTAAAGTCTTTGGTACCCGAGTTTGTTCACAAAGAATACGACCATGAGAAGTTCAAGATCATCTGCGACGACCTTGGCCTGGCGAACTTGATAGTGAGAAGCAGACAAGACCTCACCGTCATTGGCGTCGTCGACCTTGAATGGTCTTACATCGGGCCCGCGCAGCTCTTCGGTTCAGCACCATGGTGGCTTCTCATGGACAGGCCGACCAACCCAGCGTGGGACAGCGACGAAGTCGAGTCGAGTAAAATCACCGCCCGTTACTTTCGATACCTCGATCTTTTCAACCGCGTTCTGGAAGAAGAGGAGGCAAAGATGCCAAGTTGTGAGAGCAAAGAGCTCTCTCGACTGGTCCGCTGGTCTGAACAGTCTGGCGCAATGTGGGTCCATATGCTGCTCACATCTGGCTTCAACGGTCCGCGCTCTTTCCCCTTCACCAGGCTCGTGCAGTATGTAGGCGCTGAGGAGTGGCAATGGCGGGAAAGAGAAGTTAGCGAAGACGACGTGGTGGCATTTGCCGCCCAGAAGGCGCTGCAGTTGGAACGGTATAACCGTGACGTGGAGAAGGCCGAGGCGTACATGGCCTTTGTGGACGAGGGCAAGATGAGCAGGGAGGAGTTTGTTTCTTCTATGCAGTCCCTTTTACAATCTTCCTTCCCTACCCAATGCCTCCCGCAGAGTTCCAAACAAGAATCGAATATTCAAGCACCTTTACAATCACGAAATGAATCACACGAGCCACGCGCTGTGGCGGGTCCCATGGTTCATTCCATACCTAGATAGCTGGAAATGCCCTGATAACCGCCGGGGTTGCTAAGGTCTTCGAGGGAGTCTAAATATCGCAAACAATATCTCCCCCGCGGCGTCGCATCTAGATGCTACGCGTTCCACGCTATTATTCTGGACCCTGCGGCTAGTCCTGAGGGGTGATTGGTCGCGGTAAGCACGTGGGAGAGCCTCGCACGTTGCAGCGGCAGTGCTTATGAAAGAATAGAAAGAGACCCCAGATCTCTCTTAGATCTTCCTTCAGACATTTCATCACACCTTAACGACCTCTTTCGAGTTTCGCAGTTCCTCTGAGCTACATGCGAAACGCAGGATCGTGGAGTACAAAACTGCGGCGAGCCAGAGATCTATCTCCTCCCCCGCCACACTAGCCGGAAATAAGGGTCCGCTGTCTAGAATCGAGGGTCCACCCGCGCAGAAACAAGCTCCGCGTCTGATTGGTGCGTGCCTGGTCTATTTCCATGATGGCAGTCCACAAGGCGACATCGACAGCGAAACCTCTTTTGAGCGACTACGAAGTTTTGGACGAAACAGCCAGCTCACCCCTCCTTCACCAAAAAGACGACGTTGTTGTTTCCGTGGAATCGTGGGAAGATAATGGAGAGAGTGGGTTTGAGCCTTCTGAGGGATCGCTTGTGAAGCAAGGTTTGCTGAGGAGACTGCTGATGGCCGTGGTGAAGAGGCGGACGCGTCGGAATGGGTTGTTTGATGGGAATGAAAGAGATGGGTTTGGTGGACGTGAGGGGTTGAACTCGAAGTCGAAGAGCTGTTGCGTAAAGACGGGATTTTTGAAAGAGATTAAGTTTTACGGTCATTCTGTGCGGTTGGTTCTCGTGGCTGGCTTGTTCGTCTTGTAAGTTTGCTTCCTTTTGAACCCTCGTCCATCCTGAACTGAAACCCGAGAACAACACCTTTCATTCTCAAACTAACAAACCCCAGATCATCCCTCTCCATCCTCCTAACAATACTCCTCACACCCTACCCCCCAACCTACCTCCCACCCCCATCTACCTCACCCCCAACCAACCCCCTCCCACCCACCTCCCTCCTCACCCTCACCCATAACATAACCCCCCTCCCCTGCCACTCCCACAACGACTACTGGCGCCCTTCCCCCCTCTACTCCGCCCTCCGCATAGGCTGCACAGGCGTCGAAGCAGACATCTGGCTCTTCTCCAACGAACTCTACGTCGGGCACACGCCACGCTCTCTCCGCCGCGAAAAAACCTTCAAAGCCATGTACATCGACTCTCTCGTCCAGCTCCTCGACCTCCAAAACCCTAACACCACTACCACCCCTAAAAACGGCATCTTCCCAACCAACCCAACAACCCCCCTAACCCTCCTCATCGACTTCAAACCCTCCCCCGGCACCACCCCTTCCACAATCTTCACCGCCGTCTCACAATCCCTAACCCCGCTCCGCCAGAAAAACTACCTCACCTACTTCAACGGCACTACCCTTGTCCCCGGCCCCATCACAGCCGTCGCAACAGGGTCAATCCCCTTCCCCCTCATCCTCGCCAACCAAGCCCACCGCGACATCTTCTTCGACGCTCCCCTATCCTCCCTCCCCTCCCAACCTGACCCCGGATTCTCAACAGAGAACTCGTACTACGCGTCGACGTCGTTCCGGGCGCAGATTGGGACGTTGTGGTTTTGGAGGTTTTCCGCGGGCCAGAGAGAGAGGGTTAGGGGGATGGTTAAGGAAGCGCATGAACGAGGGCTGAAGGCGAGGTATTGGAGTACGCCGGCTTGGCCGCGTGCGTGGAGGGAGAGGGTGTGGAGGGTGTTGAGGGAGGAGGGGGTGGATGTGCTGAATGGGGATGATTTGGAGGGGTTGAGGGGGGTGTTGGTGGAGAAGGGGTTGTGAATTTTTTCATTTTTTTTTGTTTGTGGTTTGTTTCTTGGGGTTGGGTTCGGTTGATGGAGTGGATTGGTATGTGCATTTTTGAGCGGGTTTTGTTTGTACATGGATTGATTGGTTATGTACACATGGCATTTTGAATTTTTTTGGTTTTGTTTGTTAGACATTGGAGCGGGTATTCTTTCCTCAAAATCCGCCTTGGGTAAGTAAACTAGAAGCATCAATGAGTTACGAAGAATCGGAATGCGATATCACACACATCCTATCGCACCACCTACAACTTCAACTTCACCTTCCATTCCTAGTCAAATTCCTAACTAAAACCCAACGCACCAAGAATCCCGCCAACCTCAAGACTCATCCCCCTCCCCCTCCCCACCCACCTCCCTAGCCCTCCTCCTCCTCAGCCTCGCCTTAAACCACGCCGCAAGCCCCAATGGCAACCCCAAAAACACCACCACCCCAAACACAATCCCCAAAATCGCACTCGTCTTCAACATCACCACGCTCCCCGCAGGATTCCCAGCCGTAGGCGGCCGATACGTCGGCCGTGCCGACGACGTCTCCGTCGAACTCTCCGTCCCAGGCCCCGAACTTGCCGTCCCCGGCCCCGAACTCGCCGTCGGAAACGGAACCACCGACGACACCAACGCATTCACATCCACCGCCCTCGTAACCGCGACACAAGCCGAAATCGAGCTCCTCCCCTGACAGAAATTGTAGACGCTAAGCGTGGCAAGGGCGTCCATTTTGCGGCTCATGCGGGAGACGTCTTTGGCGGCGGAGGACTGGAGGAGCGACGCGGAGGTTTGCCAGGCGGAGAGTTGGTACGCGAGAGAGCTGAATTTTGAGTCGGTGTCGGCGTTGCTGTCTTCGCTGGCTTGGTACGAGATGGGCGCCCAGATGCCGAAGACGAGGGCTGCGGCTACGCCGAGGACTTTGATGGTCCAGTCCATGGCTTTGGAGAGGGGGGGAAGGGTTGGCGGGGCATGTTTTGTTGTTGTTGTTGGTAGAGATGGGGGATTCGCGGGGGTGGATTTGGGATGGGTTGCTGGAGGGGTGGTTGTGGGTGAGGGAGTGGTGCTGGTGTTAGAGGTGGTTTGGTGAACTTGCGATTGTGTTGCCATTTTGGGGGGTGTGCTTTGTGGAAGGGAAGGGAAAGGAAAGGAGGGATTCTCGAGCGCGAAAGAGTGAAGTTGGACGTGTTGCACGACGAGGCTGAGGGAATGCCATGTGATACGAGCTGAGATTAGACCAGCGCGAATGAGTGTGGGAAAAATCCGCCCCAACTTTGGGATCGAAATAGCCCCCTGCGAGTATCAGGCTGCTTTTGGCATTCTTATCTTCGGCTTAGAAAGCAGATGGGCTTGAAGTGACTAGCTTAGGTGTTACGGGGACTCATCTCTGTACGATCCCTTTTCTGAGCGAGCAGTTAGGAATAATATCGATTGATCGAGTTTTGGTACATCAAGAGTGGGCATGTAGATGTCGGTATTGGAAAGAGGATGGAGATCTGGTTTCCGGATAACTTTATCTGTCGGAAGTGTTTGATTTGATGTACAAGGATCGAAGGGGCCATTTTCATGTATAATCGACACCAGGAGACTTGAACTGTGGCACTGTCAGTCATCAAATGGGATACAATTGGTGCATACTGCTCATCAGTAACCTATCGGGCGCCACCTTTGAGTTAAGCAGTTAAGGTATGGTTCTGTTTTTAAGTGATTTGTAGAATATTCAACTAGGTAACACGGAGGTCAACACAGCGGATGAACGTGAGATCTATCGCCAAGAGATCCCAGCTAACCCCTGCACCGCGCTAGCCCCACTACGCATGCAAGCTCCGCAACTTTTTGTAAACCGCCCAAAATTTCCCAAGTCCAACATCACCAATTACAACCGCAGCAACGCACGCGCGAAGCCCCCCAAAATGCCTCACAAACACAAGCGCAAAGCCGATGACAAGGATGAGTCAAAGTACGAGAATCCCTCTCTTCTCCAAATACCACCACACCACTTATTCTTGCATACCGACTGACACTTCCCTCTCAGCTTCAACCTCCCCCCCACCGAATTCGCCGCCCCCCTCGCCGTCCGCAAAGGTTCAAACACCAAACCTGCTACCAAAAAGCGCAAAGTCGCTACCGTAGATGGCTATGGCGCAGACGATACCCCACGAGCATTCCAGCGCCTCATGGCGTTCAACAAGACCGGCAAACGCCCCTCGGGCCTGGACGACGGGAAAAAGAAGGGCAAGAAAAACAACAACAACAATAACGGCGCCAATAAACCCCAATCAGGACCCGGTGTTCAGAATAAGGCGGCGGCGGCTGCCGCTGCAGTGGAGAAGGAAACAACAGTGAACAGCGAAGCACAACCTTCACAGCCAAAACTGAAAATCATGCCGGGAGAATCGCTTTCGGACTTTAGACAACGCGTGAACCAAGCGCTGCCCTTGGGAACCGTGACGAAGACCGGGAAGAAGATCGCCGGGCTGAGCGACCACCGCGTGACGAAGCACGAGCGGCATTTGAAGAGACTCCAGGAAGGCTGGCGCAAGGAAGAAGCGCGGATCCGCGACAAGGAGCAGGAAGAACGCGAGTTAGCTGAGGAAGAGGAAGACGAGGCGCAGGATTTGTGGGAGGATAGAACGGTTGATTTGCCGTCGGCAGGCGGTGCGAATGGGAAGAAGGGGAAGAGGAAGAAGGGGAAGAGGAAGAAGGGGAAGAGGAAGTTGGTGGCTGGGGAGGTGGATGATGGGATCGACGATGAGTGGGAGGCGTTGAGGAAGAAGAGGGAGGAGAGGAAGGGGTTGCATGATGTGGTGCAGGCGCCACCGACGTTTGATAGGGTGCCGAGGGAGATTTTCAAGGTCAAGGATGGCGCGAGGGTTAATGTGGGGAATGTACCGAGTAGTGTTGGGAGTTTGAGGAAGAGGGAGGAGTTGGGCGTTGAGAGGCAGGGGATTATTGAGACGTATCGGAAATTGATGGCTGCGAAGAGGGAGGGGTGATGGTCACGTAGAAGGCATTGTGATATGATACTTATATATCTCCCCGTTTCAAAGCTGGTTGATTGATCACGTCAGGCATGGTCGCCCCGCAAGAGAAACATATTCGCTATTTCAATGCATATTCATACAAAACTCCCACTTTTCCTTCCCCGAAAATCCATTTTCAATCTGACGCGCGAGGCCCCTGGAATACGTTATGCTATGAGAAGAGTTGCTTCTCGCCTTCGGATCCTACATGCGTGCGTTAGCTTATGTTTCTTACATACGCGGTACAGGGCAAAAAGGAGAGCGACACACATAGAACGCTAAATCCCGAATATCAAAGCGCTGGAGTTAGGTATTCGTACTCAACCGATGAACAACAGGAACCGAGCTCGGCGGCAAACTTCCGTATTCAGTAATGATCATATCGATGTATTCAGCCGGCGTGACATCGTAAAGGACCTGCAAATGATGCAAATTTTTAGCCCCGTCGATCCATTTCAGCACGTCTGACGGAGCCGACGCAGCAGCACCCTCTGCGTTATTTTCCTCGGAATTCGCCGGGTGCGATTTCGGCAGCGAGTTCTTGAGCGGTAGGAGGTGCTGGCGCTCAGCTTCAGATAGCAGCTCCTCAGCAGGTGCGACCTCGTTCCCGACAATGGAATCGAGCGCTACTTTCTCGGTGAACTTGACCGACTCGCAGAGCACAATCACAGGAAGCGAGTGTGCGTTCGCGAGCATGGAAACGAGTGCCGTGCCGACGCGGGAGTACAGACGTCCGTTAGACATCATGGCGTGAGCACCTAGAAAAACTTTGGAGGCGTCCTTGATCGCGTGCGAAGCTCCTGTGATGAGGAAGTAGCGGACCTTGATGCCCGCATTTGCGAGCTTCCGTGCAAGAGTTCGACCCTCGAAAAGAGGTTTCGAGTCGACGACGATGACGGAGAAATTGATACCTGCATGGTGGGCTTGCAGAAGAGTCTGCTCGACTATCGACGAGGAAGCGTATGTGAGGATGACATCGCCCGGTAGGATCTTGGTGACGGCAAGTTCACGGATCAGTTTGTCGGCAGCTGTGACGCGTTCTCGTATGAACATGTCGATTTCCTCTTGAAGATCGCGCTTTGCGTCGGCTTCCGGAGTTGATGGATCGGTCTTGACAATGACTACATGATGTTGTAAGTACGAATTCTAGAAAGTACGGTCTGCTCGAATGTGCAGTACGGTTTGAGGGAAGAATAAGCGTGAACGTACTGTCTTTTAGCCAACGAATAGCATTCCCCATAGTTATACTGTAAGGACGGCAGTCTCGTAGATACTCAATCTGTGGTCCGAGCAGCTGAATCAAATGGCGCGAAAGACTTGTCCCCACCGGTGTTTGATAAGATGCAATGAGTGCTTTGAATGCTAGAAGCATGGCCACCATCCGCGCTGTGCTGCCACAAATGGTGTAGCTGCTGTATTGTAGCCCAAGGGCAAGGATTGCGGGATGAACATCTTTTGAAGCCCCAGCCATTGAGTGCTTGCGTGGTTGACTATACAAATGGCCGAAGAAGAGTCCGACCTGCCTTGCTTCTGTTTTTGATTCTTTTTTGGGTGCTTGAGCAACCGGTGCATTTGATTGGGATGGCCGCCTTCGGACTGGTAAGGGCCTTGATTTATCCTCTTTGGGGGCTTGCTTGGGGCCTTTCTGTTGCTTCTGACCTTCCTTTGACTGTGCAGCTTGTTGATTAGGCGCGGGACCTGCGGCTTTTTGCTGTGCTCTCCGTGCTTGTTTTTCGGCGGCCTTTTGTTTCTTCAATTCTGCCGGTGAGGGTTTCTTGGGGCCATCACCCTCAGCGGGCTTTGTGTTTTTGGCATCGCTCCCAGACTGCTTGGATGCTTTTGAGTCATCGGTTGGCTGTGAGTCACTGGTTGACTGTATTGGCTGGCCATCTTGTGTTTTTGCAGCTAACTCAGATGCTGGGGCAGCTTCATTTGCGGCCGATTCACTCATTTTGTCTCCACACCCGCAGAAAGTTGCTTGATTGCTTGATTCGTTCTCGACTCTTCAGGTATGATTGACAGGATTTTTCAGAAACTTTGAGTATCGGTGCCAAAAGCGGTAAGCAGTATTCTTGGGTGAACAGTGTAACCTCGGCAGAGACATAGGCGTTTTATTTGTAGTTGCTGAAAGATTGTGAAGTGCTGTATACGTTCAGCACAGGGAGTTTAACAAAATTGATACATCTTTCTCTCCCCATGAGACGGACGTTGAGTCACTGTGGGCTATTCCGTTCGAGGGACTAGCGTGCCAAGCCATTAGCTCCAAATGACCCCTCCCCCTCCAAACTCGAACTCCTCGTTGCGTCATAGCTCGAAACATACTGATGTTGTTTGATCGATAGCAACCATCTCTGCAACTTCAAGGCAAAACCATCGAACATTTTTCGATTTCGAATACTAATTCTCACAGCAAAGATGGATGAAAAGATCACTAGTCTCACAGAGCTTCCGCTTGATATCCTTGTCCTCGTATTCCCTTATCTGGACGCGAAGAGCTTCCTCGCCCTCTGCAGCACTTGCAAAGCATTCCACCAAGAATCCATTCGTTTTGACTCCGCCTACTGGGCCCACCAGACTCGAAGTACTTTCCGCGTTCCGAACCAGCCAGTAGTCCAGAGTGATGGTGCACGATGGCAGAAACTGTATCGCCGCCTGCTCACCCAAAGTCGAGTCTACACCTGGGGATCGAATTCCAACCATCGGCTAGGGCATTCATACGAACCAGTTTTTAGCCCCGGATACCCTATTCGAGGTATGCGTGGGGCACACAGAAGGGGTCAGGTCCGCTCGCACATCCCTAAGGAAATGGACAATACCAGAGAACTTGGCATAATAGCGGACCTACAATGCGGGCAAGTCTACAACCTGTAATGTAGAGTGATGTGGAAAATAGCTGACAAGACTAGAGGATGGTCCACCACCGTATTGACGTCAAACGGTACCTTACACACGGCAGGCGTTCTCGACGGAGAGCGTTGGACTGGTGAAGATGGTCGGCTTCAGAAGCTCAGCTTTCCCGCTATACACGCAAACGATGTGGCTCACAATGAACCTACGATCGCAATTCGTCAATTCTCGGCAGGAAGATCGCATATTTTGGCTCTTTCAGATAGCGGAAGAATATGGGCATGGTCTGATGCATCCCAACCGGCGATGCACATCAAGTTTGTCAACGTGGACCTAGCGGAAGACCAAAATTCATCCAAGGGGAGTCCAGCAAATGAGGAATCCAACTACGGCCACGTCAAACAGGTTGTTGCAGGATGGTCATGTAGCTCCGCTTACATTCATGGAACCGGCATTGTATTATGGGGACCAGTCCGTTCCGCTTATGACGGAGAGACTGATACCATGCTTGTTTTCGAGAATTTCGAGATTCCGAGAACAGGCTATCAGCGCGCTAGAGGAGCTGCTCGGGAGAACGAAGAAGACAAGATTCTTGGAGAGGAAGTTGGCGTCGTGATGAACTACATCATACTGGAAAACTTCGTTGTGTTCGTTACAGATATTGGAAAGGTTTTTTGTGCCAAGCTTGAAGAAAAGAATACAACCGAAGGTATTCTTGAGCTGCGCGCTCTACAGAACCAGGATGGAAATGCCTTAGACGTTCAAGGCTCTTTTCGCCGATTTGCCGTATTCAAGGGAGGAGAAGTCATCATCGTCGATCAGGGCTATCTACAGGAATGCTGGGATGCACGGGCTACGAACCCTGAACAGACTGGCATTCAAGGCCTGAAGAAAATACCTCCACTCCAACATAACGGTGTAATTTCGATTGCATTTGGAGATTATCACTTCCATGCTTTGCACTCTTCAGGGAAAATTACTTCTTACGGGATCGAACTCCAAGCTTGCGGTGCGCTCGGGTTAGGAGGAGACGGGGGTCCTACCGGGCGGCTGCGGGGTCTCGATTTCCAAGGCCACCTCCGAACATCAAGACTCTTGCCTCACGCATATACTCATGGACGACAGATATGGTTCCGACCGGAGCAAAACATGTGGTTGAAAGTAATGGATCAAGGCGGCAAGGACTATGAGGAGGCTAAAGAGAGAAAGGAAATGTTCAATGCCGATCTCAATGTGCAAGGCGAAGTCAGCGAATGGGTTGAGCAAGAGGGAAGAGCATGGGACGAGGAAAAGGGCGATGATGGCTTAGGAGCTTTCTTTGCGCTCAGAGTTAGTGCCGCTGGCTGGCATTCCGGCGCAGTTGTTCTTGTCAACGAAGACCTGGAGCGGAGAGACGTGTATGATTGGGAAAATTCAACTTTCCCTCGACTAAAGTTGAGTGATGGGACTGAAATGCCCGGCTCTAAAGATTTCGATGAGTGGCGCGAGGGAATACCAACTTGGAACCTAGACGTGGAGGTTTAACCATTATAACCGTATTTTTTTGGATTGCACATGGGACGCAAGTTCTTTTTTAATATATATAATCACACTTCTGAAGAGTCAGAGTATCCATAACCCTTTACATCTTCATTGAGTAACTCACAACGAGATTAGTCGCACATTCAGGCAAATTTCTTGAGCAGTTGAATCATCCTGTCAATAGCAGCCTCTCTTTTATCGACAATTTCCGCCAGTTGCTCCTCGCTGCTTCCCCCCACAGGTCCTACGAAAACATTTTTCTCTCCTTTCTGCAACTTCTCCCAAGTCGCTTTCGTGAAAACATCAAGCGGCATTCCAAAAGATCTTCCCCTCTCTCCCATCTCCTTGTCATGAATCTCCGTCTGCACAGGGCCTGTCGAAATATGAATCAGATTGACATTCGTACACTCCAGATGAGCGCGAACCGATGTCATGAATGATTCGAGTGCTGCTTTCGACGCACAATAAGCCGGCATTGGTGGTGCGGGGATCAAGCTCACATGTGAGCCCGTGTACAGTAGCGCAGTCGGAGTGCTGCGAGCTAGGAGGTGAGGGAGAACAGCGTGAACGATGTGAACGAAGGAAGTGAAATTGACCAGGATCTCTTTGTCGAAGGTAGCTAGATCGACCGAAGAGGGGTCATTGAAGAGGAAACGACTTTGGACCCCTGCGTTGAGGAAAACGGCGTCGATGGAAGGATGCTGGGTGAGAGCACTGGGGCAAACAACTTAGCCCCCTTTCGGTGCAAATATTCAAACCAAATCGTAAAGAAATAGCTCACTTTTGAATGAAGGCCGGAATTTCTGAAAGATTGGAAATGTCGAAGGCAATGCTGGATGCTTTATCGTTGCCGTGTTTGGACACAAAAGCAGCGAGACGGTCTTGACGGCGGCCAACAGCTGTGACTTTGATGTTTTGGGAAATGAAGAGGTCGGCCATAGCGCTACCTATACCAGAGGTTGCGCCGATAAGGAGTACGTGCTTGTATGGGAAGGACATGATGGGTTATTGGGTGCAAGTGAGAAAAAGCTTGAGTGTGAATTTGTTGATGGGAGAATGGAGGTACGTTTTTCATTTTTGCTAGTATTTATACTTTGTTGTTATACTTAATGGCAGAATATCTTATTCTTTGACATTCCACACCATGCACGTAGTCGTTGCCAAATAGGGAAGTCAGCAGTGGCTGCAGTGAGGGACACCGGTCGAGTTATACGACTGGCCAAATCCGGTTTCTAAACCCAAATGATGATTATGTTCAACCAAAAAAATATTTTGTATAGGACGAAAATTCGCACATAAGAGGCTTAAGTCCATTGTTCGATCCGAAATGCAGGGCTAAATTTACGCTACCACCTGCACACCGACATGGTCACCTCATACGGCCTAGCGCATCGAACGGAATCTCCGGATTTATCACGACCGTCAAATGGGATGCGCTTAAACTTACAAAACACCACATGGTAATGTATATAGGCTCATATGCATTATTCCTGGATCTTCTGACGACACGAATCACAATCCACGACATCAGTTCTACCTTTCTGTACTGCTTTGCCTTAATATACCCTGTATCTACAAGTTACTAGCCATTGTAAAATAAGGGGCATATTCAGCCAATCTCGTACGATTATATTATTAATCCCTCGGGATCAGTCAGAAGCGCGGTGCAACATGGTCTATCGCGGAAAACCATCGAAAGCTTGCCAAAGGTGTCGAGATAGAAGACTGCGGGTATGTACCAAGTCCTTATTTGCTGTCGGCTGACCATGGATCGGCTAATTATGGGGCGTAGTGCGATCTACAACGACCTCACTGCAACTCTTGTTTGCGTGCAGGAGCTCGGTGCCATGGGTATCGAGATACGGAATCTCTTCGTATTGAGAACGAAACGCAATCTGTGCGTTCGAAACCTGAATTGATTAAACGAAGTACCCATATACCTGTGATACGGCCGAAGAATACCGACTTGAAACATTTGCCTTTAGACCTGCAAGTGCAGGCACGTCAGCTGTTCATTGAGTACTACATCCAGGATTTCTCTCGCGCTTGGGACTTTCTTTATCCGTATCTGAGCAAAACTGATATCCCTGAGCATGTGAGGCTAGGTATAGATGCTGCTAGCCTGGCATTTCTCTCGCATCATGTTACATCACCATCAGCCGCGAATCTCGGTCGTTTAAAGTAAGCACAAGCTCGCATATCAGGCTTTACCGAAGTTGATAATCTCATTGGATAGCTAAGCTGACTTTACTTTTCACTTGAGATATGTCTCCGCACTTCGAAAAACCAATGCTGTCTTGCAGAGCACAGAAGCCGCCTTAGAGGACAGCACGCTGGACGCAACACTTCTTCTAGACCTGTTCGAGAAAATTGTAAACACAGGCGGCGCACGTACAAAATCACAGCGTGCCCATATAGAAGGTTCTTTGACTCTCGTGAAGCTGCAGGGGTTGGAAAACTTCACGGATGAAGTGGGATTGAAGAAACTGCATCGACTTAGCATCAACACAATGATCAGCTGTATAAGCCTAGGATCACCCGTACCATCTGAATTGTTAAAGATCAGAGATCATCTCAGCCGCTTCATTGATACAAACGATCCCAAATTTCGGTCGATAGGGGTGCTTTTCAATACTACGACACCTGGAGAGGAACTGAAAAAAGGCCTTCTAGACCCCTGGGCGTGGATAAAGAAATGCGCGTTGCTCGATGAACAGCTGGAAACGATATCCCTTGAAGCCTCCCCATACTGGTGCGTCTTTTGGTGTTTAAAGTCCACTGAACAACGTTCCAGACTTCGACATTATATCGAAATCTAATCAATGCGCTAACTCTAATGCTTTTATATTAGGTCATATGAGAGAATTACTACTACCTCCAAAGAAACAAGTGAACGAGTGTTGGAAGATTTTTACGACGTATACAATTCTCGAATGACCACGCAAATGTGGAATGCATTGAGAGTCTCTCGACTGCTACTGTGCGAGGAAATTCTGAACTCATCGGCAGCATGTCCAAGCGAAAAGTCTGCGTCAATCTCGCAACGTGCAACAGTCGTCATAGATGAATTGATACGAGAGATATGCGCTTCTGTACCGCAAATGACAGACTGTAACAACATTGCAAGATCTAAATTGCCACCCGACGCCGACGCCTGTGCAACATTCCATGGGCACACTATTTCGCATTTCCTGGACAACTACATTTTGCTATACGCTCTTTACGTGGCCGGCTGGTCACGCGGTTGCCAGACGAGACAACGAGCCTGGATCATCAAACAGCTCATCCATATCGGGGACCATTTTAGGGTGAAGGAAGCTGCATTGGTAGCAAAAATCCTGCAAAATCAGACTGAGAATGCCATGTTGCGGAAACCTCGACCTTGGGATATCTACAGGCTCCTCGGAAGCTATGCTTTTGCTGCCTAGATCTCGTATACTAAGCGAAATCCTTCCACCATCCCACTCATGCTTGCAGTAACACACATTTGTCAAGATGGGATTTGCTCCATTGAAGGACAGACACGTTAGCTAGGGCTAGACGGCTCCAAAGCTTATCGTAGGATGAACTAAATGCTGGGCATCCGGTTAATCAGACGATACGCGAGACCATTTCATCTACATCTTTAATCAATCGAGCAAGTTCACGGCCTATGTACATGGGTATCCAAGTGAGAGTGTTCCAGGCATGTCAATGATGACGGAAATAATCAGTACGGAGTGACCGGTCGATATATTTTTAAAATTGTACTGCGTAAGACCGGCAAAACAGCCGTATTCGTGTGGCGGAATGACTGATCGACTGTGTCATGCATCGTCCATATCTAACATGTTCTCGTGTTCGCGAACGAAAGCCGGCGTTGGAGTTGGGGTATGGAGAGGGAAGTGGGTATCCGCGCCCAGACTTTCGGCTGATTAGTGCTAGCTGATCTGGTGGATCTGGTGTACGAATCCAGACCTTTTCTCAACACCACTCGAGTACGCTCCACGCTTCTCACTTCTCACACCTCTCACAACTTACAAGAAATGTAAAGGTTTATTCCCTGAAAACAAAAGATTCTTTTGTGCTGTGTGAAAAAATTGATCTTCATTTAATGTTTCAGAGATAATATTGAACCAACACTCCGGAGCCACGTGCCGGTTGTTTCCAACTACTCCTGCGGCGAAAACCTCGTATTCATTCGGTCCAGCTCGCCTACACCCGCTTTTGATTCGTTTACCCACGCATCTAAGCAAGCCACATGGCTTGACGGAGCCGTACTGACCACCATTTGGGAGTGCTGGACCCTTTCCCATCGGCCACGGAAATAGTAAAAATAACCCAAGTCTGCATTCGCCATCTCGTATGTGAGAGGTGAAATGCATATTCTAGATGTCGTGCGGCGTACGCAGGGTAGGAATTTTTTGTTCCTGGTTCTTGGGAATGTGTAAATGCCCAAAGAGCTTAATATCTCGTCACTCATTGTTGAAGCTCATCTCTTCGAAGAAATCAAGTCGTTTGTCAAACTAAACAAGAAAATGCCAAGATCCACGAAAAAGAAGACCGGTATACGCCAAAGGATTCCAAGTTGTTACAGGAAAAGAAATATATGCATCAGTAGCACACATGATCCTAGCCTACTAGGCATGCATCAATCTCTGGTCGCCAACAGTTTTGGGACCCAAGGTTCGGGGCTACGTGGGCGTAAAGGCTTAGCGGGCCAAGTTTTCGGATTCACCCCAGTCGTTACAAATAGAGATTGTCCACAAGAAGCTTGACTGTAGGGTGTCAGGAGGTTTCCAAGCCTTCGGGCCAGCCATAGCTACTAGAAGACCATGTCATGTACTCCCTGTCCAAGACGCCCTATCCGGCGTGGCGTGCCTTTTTTACGCCATCGCCTAGGTTCTTGGAAGTATTGTGGCGGATTGTACTAACACGTTGTTCACTCCCAAGATGTATAGACAATGGGCTCGACCTTTCGGTCCAACTTTTTCCTCGTCCTGATGCAGCTCGAAGTCGTCAGATGTCACTTTTAGGTGCATACGCACAGAACGCTTCTGTCCAAGTGCGCTTCAAGCTGAGTCTTGGTAGTTACTTCTCCGCTTCGTATATGTCTATGAATTGATATATAAATGATTGTTTGCTTTCCTTTTTTTCCTTTCCTTTCGAAGACATCCGCCATTCAGTGACCCGTTACTTCTATCTTCATCATGTCTTTACGTCGGGCTCTACTTTCTCTCTCGCTCGCGTCTCTAGGCCTTGCTGCTACTCCCATCCCGGGAACATATGGTCTAGCAGTCACTGGTACATTGGATGGGTATGATAAACCCAGCTATCCTACGTATTTTAACAAAAGCATATCTAACATACCTTAGATGTAACACCGATACTACAGCTTTCAACAGTGGAGGATCGGTCACTGTCGATGGATGGAGCATTCAAGTACCAAAGAATCTCATCGTTCAGTTTCCGGTTCGATGGGTGCCCTTCGTCAATCTTTGTGGCGCTGGTGTTGGTGGCTACGAAGTGACTGTTAACGGCAACGTCGTCAACGGCCAAGCCATTGCTGCGCAAATTATCGTCGCCCAGGGTATCAGCGTCCGCGCTGGTCAAGGATACATCGAGTCTATCAATGGCGCCGACACCTCTTTCAAAATCAGAGGAGGTCCTACTGTCAAACTGAGTGACCCTACCGGAAAATTTGGTGCGGCAACGACTATTGCCCCATTTTTCCCTGTAGACGATGAGAATCCCTCAATCACTGCTTTCTCAGGGTATCCTATGTGTATCCCACGTAGCGGTACTGACACAAAATGCCCATCGTCCAATCGTCCTGCTGGCTCAACAAACTTTTCGCCTGCTGATCCTCTCTCCATGGTCCCTCTCGCCGTTGGAGATTTTGTTGAATACACCGGTGTCAAGGCTGGTGGCGTAATCGCAGCTTTTGAAGTATCGGCTATCAACGTTCAGGTGACCACCTCAGCGTCTGACACCGTACCTCAATACATACGAGTTGAAGATGCTATCGTTGGCGTTTTCAGCAACGATGCCAACGTCGAAGTTGCAGATTATAGGTTCATCGGTTACCTTTCGAGCTGCGCTAATGCTGCGGTCTCCGTCTTTGCAATCGACGTAGATCCTTGCACGGGTGACAAGAGTGAGCGACAGCTCGGCAGCGCATCCCCCAGAGCTGGCGATGTGCGTTGCAAATGGGAAGCACGCTTTACCTCTACCGCCGCTCAGACTCCTTACACTCGTGAATACATCCTTCGAACTCAGTCTAAAGTCGTACCCACCAAGGATGGCATTCAAGCTGGACAATACGTCACACCAGTGACGGAATGGATTTATCCCGAAGTCAACATTCCCGGTGCCGAGTTCCCTGCCTTCGACTTTACACAGTTCGGAGGTTTGGTGCAAGGAGACTTCCTTGACAACCAGCAATTTGGCCAATTGTCACCATTCCCTGGTGGCACCCCTCCAGCTCCATCCAAGACCTGCAGTGCTACACCTACAGGTACGCCTACTGGCACCCCTACACCAGCCGGCCCACCTGTCGCCTTTATCGCGCCGGTGTCAGCCGTACAGCGTGGTGGCAACAATCTTGTCTTAGTGGCATCAAATAATAACACTGCAATCCAGGGTAGCGACCTTAGCTTTGCTTGGAAACAGACCTCCCCTGCCTCCCCTACAGCCACTATCACAAACCCTTCGCAAGCCTCCGCCACCGTGGCCGTCCCCAAACTCACCGCCAAATCATCCTTCGTCTTTGAAGTCACCATTACGCAGATATCCGACAATACCAAGTCAAGCAAAGCGAATGTTACGGTTTCCGTTGATCCTGCTGCTCCCGATGTTGTCACTGTTAACACCTATACATGGGCGTCTCGTCAGTCGGGAACCATTGGTGTGACGTGCTCATCTAATGTTATTAATGGCGATAATAAGAAGATGTCTCTGCTTCTGAACAACGGTGCGACTACATTGGCCATGACCAACGCCGGGGCTGGACAATGGGCCTATAACGCTAACAAGGTTAATCAACCTACGAACATCCAGTGTGTATCTGACTTGGGCGGCAAGAGTGAGCTTGTCACTGCTCCGCGAAGAAGGAGGAGAGGTCTTCTCGGCTCCGTTTTGACAGAGTAAAAGCGTTCATTTGTTCTCTTATACCAGGAAAGTTGTAGAATCGATATCTCGTTTGATGATACGGGCGTTTTTTTTTTTTGGAGTTAGAGGATGGTTATTTTTATTCTGCCTTCTTGTAGCATAGTTCTTGATGATCTCAAAATACCTTACGATAATGAATCATATACAAACAACTCAATTGCTAAATCACTGACTTTTATACAAATTGCTCACCGTAAAGTGGGAAGCTGGACAAGGAGTTGGATGTTCCAGAATGCTGATCGTGTTCGCCAAATATTGTACATACCACTGGAATGATGATTATGATGTTGCTAAAAATGAAGAATTCTCTCTAGGGCTAACGTGCACTTCAAGAACAAATGATTGTTCGTCCCATTGGTCGCAACGGAAATATGGTGGTGTCAGATTACATAAGCTTCTCACCTCTCCAAAATCTTGGCATCGAGCGTCGCTGCTCGCTTAGGTCGGTGTGCCGAAGATCCCCCGTCCAAAAATCCACTGCGAAACCTCAACCCCAAGCAACAGAATCGTGAACGACCGACTAACCGCAGCCCGACAACACCGCCCACGAGCATCCACCTTGTGAGTGCCTACTTCTCCGGACCATACTTGACGATTCGAGGATCAACTGGTACTAATTGGACTTCTGTAGCAGCGACTCCAATCGAAACTCGCTCCAACCACACATCATGTCTCACGAATCGGTCTGGTACTCGCGCCCGCGCACCTACGGCAAGGGCTCCCGCGAATGGTACGTTCTCACCTACCAGGACATATGGTCGTAATGGGGTATTCGTGCTGTGCGCGACGAGGGAATTGTCTGAGGGGAAACACTGGAAGATTGGACACATTTGCTGACGGGGAGTTTTGTACAGCCGCGTCTGCACCCACCCTGCTGGTCTCATCCGCAAGTACGGCCTCAACATCTGCCGTCAGTGCTTCAGGGAGAAGAGCGCCGACATTGGATTCGTCAAGGTACGATTTACACCTATCCAGCCGCCCTCGCCATTGCTCAGCTCGAGCTGCGTAAACATCGACCTGCGGCCACTCCGACGTACGCTGGATACTTTAAGGACTCACACTAACATGCATATAGCACCGATAAATTTCCTCATGAATTCGACGGCCGGAGCGGAGCAAGGCGCGATGGTGTGCGCGCGATGACCCTCTAACGACAAAAGGCGAACATCGGCATTGGAGGGGTTAGATGATGTATCGTCGGAATATGCATTTTGCTCGGGCATTTGTCACTTGTTTTCCTTCGGGTTCGGGGTATCCTACTTCAGCAAACAACATGGATGGGAAAGGTGTCGGTCTCGATTCGATAGGAAAAAAATTCCAATCATGAAATTCACTACTGCTGTCCCTCCCATTCAATTTCGCGAACGTATTTATTTGAGGGCATCAAGCGACGATGGTCATTAATCACATTCCTCGTTATGGGGGGACTATGATCTACCCATCAGGCGCCGGACTCTTCTACGCCCGGAACACTGCGCGGCATCACATTGCAGAGACCTTCTCCAAAAGTACGGTTTGATTTATGCACTATACTTCCAAAATAGCAGTGCATGCCACCATACAACAGAATATTGCACCCTTGTTTACCTTTCCTTACTATACAACCCAATGACAGGCCCACCCACCGCATCCAAAACCCTCAACCAGTAACCCGTACACAAGACCCTAGCAACATTACAAACAAACATACCAAATGTACACACGAAGCAAGCAACAACTAAATCTTAACAATATCAACCCTCGCCCGTTCCCAAAGCTTATTTGCTACGGCCGACCCCTTCTCCCGCTCTTCATCGCTAAGAGAAGCCGGCTGAATGACCAGCCGCGCGTAGGTTCCTGCTGCGCGGCGTTTGCTCAATGTGCCGGGGTTAATTACAAGAACGGATTCAACGACCTATTCCCAGATTAGTAAACTGTTGATCGTAGGTCGATTTAGGTAGGCAAGAGTACGTACCTTCACACATCCCTGAAGTACACTAGGCGTGATGAGAATATCAGGACGAACATTCAACATCTCGCCGAGCTTCAGATACGAAGTATCAACCATAGTCCCAAGAGGAAGGAACGGGCTCGGCGCTTGTTCGTCCTCCTTTTCCTCGCCATCTGCTTTGTATACCTTCTCCTCGATCGCCGCAGGCGCAATCAGCTTCTCTCTCGCTGTAGGCGGGAACAAGGGAAGGAAGCTCCTTTGCTCAATAACGTTCCTAGCGCCTCGTTCGTACGGATTGATGCCTTTGGCTTTGCCGCCGGTGATTTCTTCTCTGCGCAGCATGTCGAGAATATCGATAGAGCTCATTCCTACGATGAATTCGTTCATGGAGAGGGTCATGGGGTTGGTGACGCATTGCACCACTTTGCCTGCTGCGCCGAGGCCTAGCTCTCTTTTCAGGAATTTGTCTTGCGGGAAGGATGCGTGCTGGTGGTGTGCATCTCGGAGACTTGGTACGAGGATGATGTTGCATTTTGGTGCGCGAGCCGTGAGCGATTGGAGGGCGGAGGAGATGTAGTGGCGGAAGACATCAGTCATGGTTGCTTGGTCCGGGTTCGTGAGATGCGCGGGCACGTCAAAATCTCCGGAGCGAATGCTGGGATGCTCGGCATCGAGGAAGGGACCGAAGAGGACGACTGCGTCTGCTTTTGCGGTTGCGGCATTGTCTAGAAGCGTATGAAGAGGTGCAAAGTCTAGATTTTGGTCGGTGGTATAAGGTCCGGAAGCTACGTATACCTGCAAAGGCCGTACGTTTGAAGGGTCTGATTCAGCAGAGTCCACGTAGCGCGCATTGTGAGTATCGAGATCGGCAGGTGTAGTCGCAGGCTGCGTAAGGAGAGGGAGTGAGAGAATTTCAGAGACGACAAAGCTGTCCCCCGACGCATTTGTGCCACGAAGTGCGACGATCTGGCCGGGGAAAAAGTTATACGAGGGCAAAGTGTCGACTTTCAAAGGCACACGTCGACCTGAACCCCATCTTCGTGAGCCCTCTAGAACAAGTGACGCAGTATTCAATTTCCCTTCACTTGTATCTGAACATATGCGCCCCACGGCGATAATCTCGCTTGGGGACTGGTATGAGGGATTCCCAAAAGCACTGTCTTCGAGTTGAAGGTGGTCTTGTATCAACTGGCGGAATTCATCGATGCGGTCGTCAAGCACTTCAGACGCTTCTGAGAGCTTCATTGCCATGGTCTTGTAGGAGAATTTGGACATGTCCGTGTTGGCCTTCAATTTTATGCGTGCCTCAGTTGGATATTCTTTTTCCTCTGGAGGTTCTGGTAAAGCAATATGTCCATTCAATTGCTCGGTGATGTCACCGGCGTTTTGGCGTGCAGAGAAGTTGAAGGCCCTACGATTGTCAGCTAAATTTAATACGAAGTCAAGATGTCACTACATACTTTCCGTCCTGGACTTCGGTTTGAGAGGTCGCAAAACCTCCCGGTGAACTCATTCCATGGTTTTTGTTGGCTTTGCTAGCCGGTGTGTCAAAATTCGAGCGTCGCTTTGCCGCACTACCGTTTGCACCGTTCAAACCTCCGGGTCGCGGTGTCTGTATCATCCCGTCTAGCCTAAGCTCAATCAGTCGTGTCCATCAAAAGAATCTTCTCTGCAGCCAACATACATATCATACATGTCTCCACCTTTCGCAGCCCTAGGCGTCGGCGCAACCTTTCTCGCATCATTCTTCTGTTGGTGTGCCTTCCCTCTGCTCTCCCTTTCGAGTGTATCTTGTGTGACTTTTTTGAAATCCCGCACGGTCTTCAGATCCATCTTGTTCTCCTCTCCTCCAAGTTTCATCATGTAAGCCTGCCATTTGAAATCCAATTCCTCGGGGGAGATGGAGTATAAGTTGAGCATCAACTGCAACTCTGTGAGTACTTCTGGAGGCAGGGCATTGTCATTCGTATTGCAATAGCGCTCGAAGCGCTCGGTCAGTTCGGTCGTGCTCTCGTCCATTGTAAAATGTCGCGGCGATGTTATTGCTGTTGCTGGGTAGAGTGGTGGGGTGGGAGTTTGCGGGCGCGGGTATTTGGTGTTCCTGTGAGACGCGTCGACGCGACTGAGAATAAAGTGGTTGCGCTAGTCTCGTGAGAGGTTAGCGAGATCTATCCGCGGCGACGGGACATCCGAAGGCCCAATTCATGGGCCCATAGCTGTGGTTGGATCCAGGGTCCAAGCACTTTTTATTTACTGCATGCCCCTTCTTGCCTATCGCTCTTTCACAGTTGCCAGCTCCACCTGCTCTTCGTTACTTTTTCAATCTGTCTCTTTGCGTCCAGGAATAGCCAATTGGTTAATTTATTTCCATCAGCTCTCATTTCCCACCTCGCCTTCCCATAGCTCTTACAGCATGTCGACTATAGGGCCCTTTCCCCACCCCGCTGACGGCGTCAAGCCAGCAACACCACCAGCCCTCACCGAGGAACAACAAAAGAAGTACGAAGAAGTCCTTGGCGCCGTGAAGTCATGGACAGAGCTTCCCAAAAGCTCTGCCAAAGGCGCAGAGCAAGAAGCTCTCTCCGACGACGAGCGTATGTGGCTCACCCGCGAATGCCTCCTCCGCTACCTCCGTGCCACCAAATGGAATGTCCCACAAGCGCAGAAGCGACTTCAAGAGACGCTTGTATGGCGTTGTGAATACGGCACCAACGGATTCACGTCTGAGTACATCTCCGAAGAGAACGCCACGGGCAAGCAGGTCATCTTGGGCTTCGACAATGAGGGTCGCCCATGCTTGTACCTCCTACCCCAGAACCAGAATACGAAGAACAGCCCTAAGCAGGTTGAGCATTTGGTTTACATGTTGGAGAGGACGCTGGATATTGCTCCCCCTGGCCAAGAATCGTTGGCGCTCCTGATCGACTTCAGGAACAGCAGTGCCGGGAGCCAGCCTAGCATTGGAACTGCCAGGCAGGTCATGAGCATTCTCCAAGGACACTACCCAGAGCGACTAGGAAGGGCATTGATCACACATTGTGAGTACACTCCTCCATCTCTCTAACCCACATCGCAAAAGCCGCAAGCTAATCATCGCTACAGTGCCCTGGTACGTCACCACCTTCCTCAAGCTCGTCTCACCCTTCATCGACCCCGTTACAAAGACGAAGATGCGCTACAATGAACCCCTCACCGATCACGTTCCATCCTCACAACTCATGAAGGTCTCTGGTGGAGAGGTGGACTTCAAGTACGACCACGCTGTCTACTGGCCCGCACTCGACGCTCTCGCGAAGGAGCGACGTGCTGCGAGGAAGGAGCGGTGGGAGAAGGCCGGTAAATTGATTGGCGAGAGCGAGATCTATCTCTGGGGTGGTGAGGAGAAGAGCATTGGAGCGAAAGCAGTCACAGAAGAGGCCACGAAGGAAGAGTCCAAAGAGGAAGTCAAGGAAGAAGCCAACGGCGCGGCAAAGGAAGAAGAGAAGAAGCCAGTCGCCGCTGATGCCACCCCTGCTACAACCACAGCTGCCCTCGACGCGGATTTGGCCAAGGACGCGGCTAAGCTAGATGTTAAAGATACCTAGGAGTCTTCCTCCACTCTAGTAAGCAATGCTTGAATACGGTATGCTTGCTACGCCACGATACATAGGCTCCTGCATTCATATTGTTGAATTTTCAGCATAGCGTTTGCGTTTGCGTGTTGGATGCTGGGATAATGCAGGGTACATGCCACGGATAGATTATAGATCGATTATTCAATTACAATGTCTAATACCTTCAACCTTGCAAAACATCCTCGTAAAACTTTTTATGGCAGATATGCCTGCTCAAAGTTATGAAATTGAATTTGATTCTGAGGATCAAATTCAATTCATAACTTCGAGCAGGCATATCTGCCAGAAACAAGAGGTAATAGTCGCAGAGACAGAATATCGGGTTTAGCCGAATGAGGGTATACCAGAGCTTCCACAGCCCAAATCCCACCCCCCAAAAAGGACGTAACCCACAAAAGAATACAATCCGATATGAACCTTACACCAGAATCCTCGCTAATCAACCACATCAACACATACACACAGAAAATTGGGGTCCTATCCCCTTCGTCCCCACCCCTTCTTGTACTCATTCTGCGCCTCGACCGCAAAATCAACCTGCTGCTTATACAAGCGATGCAATCTCTTGATCTCACCCTCCTTCTCCATCTGATCAACAATCTTGTTAGCTTTCTTGGCGCGCTTCCGATCACTCCACTTTGCGCGCTTGACCAGTTTTTCTCCTTTGAAGTAGCCCTCACGCTCGAGGTACCCCACTACCCATCCGTGAAGATGATACCGCCAGTGGTACAAAGTGTGCGCGACTTGCGCGTTGGCCTTGCATGTAGAACCCAGGGTGAAGGTCTTGGATGCAGGTGGGATGCGTTCGCCTACTTCGTTGTACGTTGGCTTTTCGCCGTTGAGGTTTGCTTCTGACGATGAAGATGAAAGTGAAGAGGATGAAGACGAAGAGTCACTGTCTGAACCCTCGTCAGGTTCTTCGGCGAGAGGCTCCAGGGTGTTGGGGTTGTATGGAGAGCCGGTGAGCGAGATTTCCCACGATGCGGTGTGGTTCTTGCGGTTGCAGGCCTCGCAGTGCGGGTCGAGGGCGGATTTCATGCCAGTGCTCAGCTCGTTGACGAGTATGTCGGGGCGAGCTCGGATAGCGCGAGAGAAATCGGGAGTCCATGCTGAAGAGTGGAATTTTGAATTCGCTAGGCCGTTCACTTCATCGTTTAGTTTGCGGAAGGTGAGGACGTATATCTCGTCGTCGGAGGCGAAGCTGGGATTGATCTTCTTGTGCACCGACCATTCGATTGCGTACTTGAACAGATCGCGCGGTTTTGCGGTGCTGAGCCCGGTAAATGCGAGGGGCATTTGCGTGTCCTCGGCAGGAGCACCGATAAGTCCTTCTTCGTCGTCATCAATAAAGTCTTCGTCTTCGTTGGTCTCTCGGAAAACGTCATGAACATTCGTTGTATCATCATCGTCGTCCTCGATCTCGTCTACCTCTTCATCCCCTTCATCAAGGCCAGAGTCCTCCCCTTTCTCTTCCTCGATGATGTCCAGATCAGATCCTGTTTCAGAGTCTGACTCGATAATGACTGGCTTTTTACGACCTGGTGTAGCAGCTGAAGATGATGGCTCATTTGTACCAGCTCGTCGTTTCTTGAGAGCCTCAAGGGCCTTCTCACGGTCACTTTTGACTTTATTGCCTGTACTCCTCAATCTCCCTCTATCAGGAACAGGCGATGATCGCAGAAAGGCAAGGTCTTCCTTCAATTCGTCTTCTTCTGAATTGCCTTGATTTTCCGACTCGCTTTCATTCCCTTGCTCGCTTCCAGACTGGTCCTCGTCAGACATGGCATCCTCTGATGGCGAATCCCGAGTGATGGTTCGGGGGCGTCGAGATCTTGTTCGAGGCGCCTCGTCTTCATCTTCCTCGTCAGTTCCCTCGCTCTCAACAGGTTGTGTACGAGTAGTCCTTGTTTGAGATTTTTTGCGCGGAATCACCTGGATCTCATCCATGCTTTCCTCTTCTGGGGTCTTCTGTTTCCGCGACTTGCGCTGTCGGCTCTTCTTTGGTATCACGACCTCAATCGAATTTGTTGCCTCTCCTGCCTTTTTAGACTTTCCCTTCTTTTTCTTGTCCTGAGATTTCCTTCTCTTGGCGGCCATAGAGGCGTCATTATCCGTCTCATCAGAATTAGAAGTGCCAGAGGGCGTATCATCCGAAAGATCCAAGCTGCCGAACATTCCAGCGCGACCATTCAGCTGTACTGGCATACCCAGTCTCATCCCACGCGCAGTACCCTCCTCCATTCGCCTACGCTTTGCGGGTCGATTCGGCGAAAGCTCATCTTCGCTGTCGCTGATCACGAGGGGCTGGATAGGTTGTGTGGCAGGTTTTGCGGTCGGTGAGAAATTGATTTTAGTTTGTCTTTTGCGCGGAGGAGGCCTTTTCGGGGGCATGATGAACTATAGTGATCGCAGTAATATTTAAGAAGGTATGGTACTACTTGAAGTACGCTTAGTAGCCAAAAGCGGCCGCGTCTATCCCAGGCGCGTGCGCGCGAGCGTGTGGGGCTGTCGTTGTAGAGTTTGAAGCCTTGTTGAGAGTACGAAGGTATGATAAAATCGATGGTAGGCAAGGTATACCCTTCAAGCACGGGGAAGTTCAGTAATATACTCGCAACCAACCAAAAATAGAGTAAGAGGCGTGTGTTGGGAGGTGTAAAGGTGGGACAAAATCATCTTTCGAAAAGTCCCGCCACCCACCGGTGTTTGCCCGGGCCAGTTCCAACCATTGACTGGTCGCGGAAGCACGTGACGTAACGCAAGCACTCCACGCGTGCCTGAAGTGAGGCCTAACATTCTGAATTTCTGCTTGGGATTGATGTTTCCAACAATTAACAGAGATTTTATCATATGATAACTGAAATGAAATTGAAAACAGAAACACCCAGGTAGACGTTGAATCTCTACATAGCACTTGAGCACTTGAGATCAGTACTGTAAGCACCTATGTATGTAGACTAGGTACACATCAATTGATTCATGTACGCACTGCAGTATTTGAATTGACTGCGCTAGTTTAAATGACGGATATATATATTGTGCATATAAAAACGCAGATAAGGTATACATGCCCCTCTCTGTACATACATGTCAACTGGTACAAACTTAGATCATCACCACGACTGCACACGAAATCCTCCTGGGGATATTTTGTTTTTTTTTTTTCAACAATCGTGGCCTTCATTTGACGGCGAGTAAACAGTCTTTCTTTAGGTCGGGTGAATCCATACTTGATAAAAACCGCCAACAAAGAATATCAAAATCTATGTACTTACCTAGGTATTGATATAACATCAGAAAATACTAGACCTCCTCCTCCATTCCAACCATCCGGCTTCCAAAGCATGCAAACTGCGTCCATCCCCTCAGCAAGATTTTTCTCGCTCACAACCCTAAATCCCTGCTTCGTATACAGCTTTCTCCCTATCTTACTACTTTCCAAAGTGAGGGGGACCCCATCGTCTTCCGCGAGGCGCTTGCCGTGCTGCACGAGCATAGCCCCGATACCTCGACGCTGATGGGTGGGTGCGACGCCAAGGAGAGCGAGGTGCCAGCGCTGCTCATAGATGTAGGTGTTCCAGGACGAAGCGGCAAGAAAAGAGGCAAAGTTTGAGGGAGACCGGGCACGGTCGATGAAGGTTGCATCGTACCAGCCCTCTAGGCGGAGGAGCGTTCGTTCGAGGGCTGTAATGAAACATAAGTCGTGATCGTATGAACAGTTGCTTGAAAAGTGGGGGGAGAACATAAACTCGTAGGGGGGGAAATGTGGAATCAGACTGTACGCTCCTCGAAGAGTTGTGAAGAATACACGCAAACAAATTCCTATCTCGTCCTCATCTCCGAAGAATCTTCGGCGGGCGGTGGAAAAATCAAAAACTCGAAAACTCACCATTCGCCCAACTGTCCCCTTGCCATTGCCCGGCCTTCTCGTCATGGCCTAACCTCAAAAAGCTCGCAAACCCAACAACCTCTTCTTTCCCCTTCCAAATCCCTTCTCCATCCTTCTCATCCGTGACCACGACCCACCCGTGCATACCCGGTGTTACAACCCGCATACGAAGACGCAGACATTGGTACTTGCGCAAGTCTCCTGGGTATTCATGTTGTTTGGGGAAGAGATAAGCGTTCAGTTCGTCGTCTTTGAAAGCCTGGTAGGAAATTTGTGCTATGCTGGGGAGGTCGGCGCGGGTCGCAGGGCGGATGTGCATCGTGTTGTGCTGTTTTCTTGAGATTTTTAAGCGGGCTATCGACTATTTTTTTGAAGACAGGAACAGGCCTCTTTGTATGTAGTATATGTCCGTTGTAGTACCGCCCTTTTATCTTTCTATTTTTTAATTAATTTGGGCTGGCAGGGCTGAAGGGCTAGTCCAACTAGCTTGGAGAGGAAATTGACTAGAACGGATGGGGAATTACGGTCACCTTTTTGAGCGACTGTGAATGGCGGTCAGCTATCTTCGAAAGTGGGCGGACATCGGAATTGATATCGGAATTGATAGCGGAATTGATAGCGGAATTGCCGCTCAATTATAATCCGAAAAGTGTCGAAAGGAAAACAGCACTTGAGCCCGTAGGTACGTCGCATAGCAATATTGAACATGATTGCCCAGGGTAACGCTATAGGTAAGAATTCACAAAGACGTCCCGACTGTGTCTAGGAAGCATAAACATATAGAAACTAGGGACACAATTATATTCATTACCATTCGTAATCCATAACGAAGAACTTATATATTATAGGCACCCGCAGCCGTAACGAAGCTCAATCGCAAATAAAATCCCAGGACCACACGCCCTGTCTTTCTCGTCTTTCCTATCCTTGCCATTACGAGGATGTCACAGAAAATGTCACCGTCAACATTGGTGCTCAGCAACCCGGAACTCTTTTTTTAAATTGTTGTAAGGGGTTGGTTTCACCTGAATCAAAACAAGGACTACCGTAGAACCAAGAAGAACTTTCAAAAGGAGATTAAGGACGTTATGGGAAACTGACTGCAATAGCCCTAGATGACAAGATACCTAGAACAGCCCTATCCGTATTGATCGTACGTGAGCGCTAAGCTAAGCCGCACGGCGTGATAGTATCATGTGCCACATACTCGAAACAACAGAGACAAAAGCCCGATGATAGCTGTGTTACACGCAGTGTGGGGTAGCTGTGAGCTGGCGAAGGTAATATCACCTGCTTCTCCACCGACTTCAGAATACAGACTTTACACTGTCTTTCATCATCCAAGAAACTGTGCCCAAAACATCAAACTATGGGTCTCCATATTACCACATTCCCCACAGACATCATCGACGGTGTAGTACAGCATCTTCAGCTAGCAGACCTGTGTATATTACGCTTGACCTGCAAGGCCCTAACAGAAAAGTCATCTTACTACTTCGGCCACACCTTCATCTCCCAAGCCAGCAGCAACCTATCGCTCGCGAGTATCCAAAGGCTGGACGACATCTCTCGATCTCCATTTTCGGAGTATGTAACAGACTTTTGGCTACGCTATGATCCAGAAGCAGGGCGGGGGTTAAACTGGGACCGAGACGCAGGTATCAAAAAATGGCGTAAAATCGTAATGCAATATCTTTTCCCACCGTCTCAACCCATTAGAGGATACACAGAAACGGCCCCTAAAGCTATACTTTCCAGCTTACCGGTTATACAACGAATGCGTGACATCATACTTCGACTTACCAACTGCCGTGCTCTTCTCATTGAATCTAACCGCGAAACTGAGTACTACGCTTACTTCTCTGCGAGTAGGGAGTCCTTCGGAACTAGCGATCTAGTTGCAATTGGCTTTATTTTGATCGCGGAAACCGGTCTATCACTGCAGAGATTCAGTGTTCATAGTGGAGAAAGCCTTAACCACGCGTATAATCGAGTCAAGACGGATATGATTCACATGGACCAAATGAAGAGGCCGGCATTCAAGACAGCGTTATCGACTTTGAAAGAGTTATCGCTTCGCCTTGCCCTAGATACCAGTGAAAACCCATACGTTTGGCCATGGGATTTAATACTTATGCCAGCGAATTTGGAAAAGCTTAAATTGCACATGCAACGTACTGGTCCTAGAACATTTTTCCAGCCCATACCAGTTCGCCTATCGTTTCTCCAGGAGTTGGACATTGAGCATGTAGCTACCTTCACGACCGAATTTAATGAGTTTCTGTTAGCATGTCGCGACCGACTTCGCTCTCTGAGCATCCACGTACTTAGCCTGAATCGCGACTGCCGAAGTACTTTGGAGCTTTTGCAATCATTCGAGAAACTCGAAAGTATTTCCATTTACTCCATCGGAGTCGGCTATCCTGATAGCTTTCCCGGGCTAGACGACACCGTTGAAGTACCCGGTTCATCAGCACGAAAGCTTCAGCTGAGGAAAAGGTGGGGGGGGCGACCAAATTCTCGGAGTAGACTACAGTGGACCTGGTACTCAAACCGCCCTTGCGACAATTCTCCGCGCTTACAAAGAATATGGTGGGCCACCAGCTCATTGAATTTAGATTTTTAAGCGTTGAGAATGCTGCTCGGGAATGCTTGATCGGAACACTCACGGCGATGTCGCAGTCCTGCGGCGATTGTCTTCGCAAAATGTATTGTGCTTCTGTCTTCAGAGTTTGTCGATACGAAATTTGTCTGCATTCAAATATTTTCCATTAATTAGCGACCCTTTATGAATTGTCAATGATAATCAAGACAGTATCGAAACATCTTTCCTCATCTCGCATAGAATTCGCCCGTAAATCTGGTTACCTGATATGATTCTTAGCTATGATAAGCAAATATGTACCTTTGCTCCATTCTCCCTAATTGCTCTATTGGTTCAAAAGCCAAAATCTAGATGCTAGAATACGAAGCAATCGAAAAAGAAAAAAGACCATAAAATAACATCTAAATCTCATAAGGCCATGCCGTCAATACCAGGCATCATAATGCTGCCCCATAAAAATGAACTAGAAACCACATAAAATAACTGCAAATGCAAACGTCTTCAAATGAACTCCACGCTATCCTGAACACCGCAAGTAGAGCGCTGAAATCCCAGCCAAATCAATCCGTCCAGTCCTCGAAAAGAAAATCCTCCGCTCCATCCAGAATCGTAAACCGATGCGTCGAGAAGTTGATGTACTCGTACAGAGACCTACCAGCCGCTCTCGCTTTCGCATGCCATGGTCCCAAACCACCTTTCCTCGCGTCTTCGCGGGAGCGCCAGAAACCTATGAAGAAATATTAGCTCTGGGCTTACCCATTTGCATCATATAATAACGTAACAGAGTAGGGATAAAAAATGATACTTATAAACAAGACTTACAGGTAGCAAGATTCCTCCTCTCCCCATCCGTCTTCCCAAACCAGTACTTCAACAACCCACCACTCTCACACGCCTCGCCATGACTCTCGTAATCAAGCTTATAAAGCCAGTCGTTGTCGATACCGGCTTGCAACTTGGAGCGGAAAATGACGACGTAGAAGCTATGCTGCTTCCATGCGTACCCCTCTGCCGCCGCTAGCTCGCGCACGAGCGGGAGGACGGTGGAAGAGAAGTTCAGTGAGGTTGTGTAGGGTGCTGTGGCATAGTCTTCTCGCTCGGGTTTCAGGGCTGTGAGGGCTTTGGCGAAGATGAGATCCGGCAGGGAAAGCGTGCTGAGGTCGAGGTAGTGGCCTGGGTTATTGTAGGGGGATGAGATGAGGAGAGTAGAGTGGTCAGGTAGGGTTGGTCCGGTGGTAGGCGCGGTGAGTTGTTGGAATGATGCGGCTGAGAAGCGGAGGAGATCGAAGTCCTGGGTGATAAGTGATGGGTGTAGGATTGCGGTCCCTTTGGTGGCGGGTTTGTGGTTCGGGGGTGGCGCCTTATGAGGAAGAGGAGTAAGATCCGGGGTGGTGTTCTCGTGAGCCAATACGGAGAGGTTGGTGCCTGGTGCCATGATCTCGGTGGCTTTTGTCGACTTGATAGTACAATTTCGCGGGTTAGTGTATGATCAGGAACTAATCCGTCGTTTTCAGAGAGGAATCCTATTATCATGAGCTTTCACGCTATCTCGCAGCTTTGACGAATGCTTTACTCTTTGAGTAATTGAGAAGTTTCGGTTCGCTTCTTTAGAATGTTGAGTTGTGTTTGTGGTACTTCCACGGCGTTACGATTTTCGAAACAAGGCCTTGTACGTATCATACATGTACAACCCAAAAAATGACAACGGTAAATCGAAACAGAAGCTGAAGTGGTGGCTAAAGAAATTAGTAACAAGAGAGAAAGAAGGAAGAAGGAACATCTTTTTGCCCATAACGGTGTCTCTCCCCCATGGGGTGGGCGTAACGCACATTCCTCCACAAAAAGCACGCCTGATCACGCAATTCGCCAGAGCACCTCATATTGCCTCACGCACACCTAATATACACTACATACACCAGTTCTACATTTTTTTCTGTGCTACTTTCCTGCTACTTTCCTCACCGCTCTTCACAATTGTTTCACCCATTGAGTAAGCATAGCGTGCGCACGTGCGATGGAAAATCTCGAAGGATCAGTTGGACTTAATGTACGGCGTAGGCCATTCTCGGGGTGCATTTGATTAACGAGTCGATAGAACAGCGAAGTACAGCAAAGACTGTTAGATAACGACTGTGTATTGCATTTCTGTTTTCGGATTGTGCGGAGAATGTTGTCGTAATTAGTTTCCTCTTTGGGGTATGTATGCCGCAAATGTCTGGAGTGTGTTGAGGTCAAGCTAGTTGTTCGTATGCAGTTATGACATGGTGTTATTGCTTAAACACGCTGATGGTGACCAAGAACACTGTATTGTCTGAAAGCTCGCTTTCTAGACATAACTATTCAGTATCAAAGAAGGAGATTTGTCTGTTCACTTGTGAGAATCTGCTCTGTAGAATGGAAGAAAATTTGACAACATGTGCTTAGTGCGTAACTGCGTCATACTACAAACCATTCTTGTGTAGCAAGTGAAGCGAGCAGAACAAACGAAATCGAATCTTCAACGAGTGCCGGACAGAATATGTGCATGGAAGCCTGCAAGGTACAACGTTCAAGTTGCAGAGCCTCGCAAAAATGATCGACCGAGTTTGCCCCTGTCACATTACATCCAATCACATCGTCAATTGATAGTGGCATTGTATTCGCCCCGCTGCTGTCTCTGACACGTCCACGCGTCGCATCGTCTCAAGAGGTCATATCCACTAGAAGAACCACTTAACCACGCTAGATCCGTGCCTGACTGAACATGTCGAGTTTTCTTCGAAACGTGTTAGTAACAGGCGCGACAGGATTCATCGGGGCCCACGTGGTGGATGAACTACTTCGCCGAGGACACAAAGTACGAGCCGCCACCAGAAGCGTAGAAAAAGGGGAATTATTGAAGAATGCAAGGACATCTTACGGGGATCGACTTGAGATCTTCCAGATTGAGGATTTTTCAACCGCTGTTTCTTTCAAAGACGCAGTGAACAACATGGATGGCATCGTACACGTAGCTAGCCCTTTTGACTATTCTGTCCAGGACAATGAGAATCAGCTTGTGAAGCCCGCAATTGCGGGAGTCCAGGCGGTTATGGAAGCAGCAGCTGGCAATCCAGGCGTTAAAAGGGTAGTCATCACATCGTCTTTCGCCTCGGTGTTGGACGTTAATCGCAAAAGTCCACCTCACTTCATATACACATCTGCCGACTGGAATCCCTTATCATACGAAGAGTCGATTTCTAAAGACACCAGCGCTGTAGTCGCATATCGGGGATCGAAGAAGTTCGCTGAACTGGAAGCCTGGAACTTTGTCAAGGAGCATAGCCCAACCTTTGACCTTGTTACGTTATGCCCACCAATGACGTTTGGGCCTATATGCCACCCTGTCGCGAAACTTGCGAATTTGAATGAGTCGAACAATACTCTGTGGAAAGTGGCAAGCGGGCAAGGCCTGCCCCTCGCTCGCGTGCCCTTTTGGGTGGATGTTCGAGACCTTGCTGTAGCGCATGTGGAAGCACTGTTGAGGCCTGAAGTGGGAGGGAAGAGGTTCACTGTAGCTAGCCCCGAGAAGTTTTCATACAGCAAAGTCGCGGACATTGCCAGAGAGGAGTTTGATTGGGGCGAAAAGAGAGTGGCGAAGGGCAAAAGACAGGAAATCGATGAGAGCCATGATCTGGATGGAGAGACTGCGCGCAAGGAGTTGGGGTTGAGATATCAAAGTTTCAGGCAGACGGTGAAGGATTTCATTGAGCAGGCGGTTGGGTTGGAAAAGCAAGAGAGAAAATGAGTGGCAGCGACGTATGGCAAAGTCTAATATAAATAGGTATGCTATACCAAGGGGAACTGATAACTATATATTTTCAACTTTCTCTGGTGCAGTATGATGATGGCATAGGCTTGCTGGGGGCGGGCGGCCCTTGGCAAACCAAACTGCACGGGGCAGCTCTCACGCGTCCCACTGCACGTCTGCCCGCGCATCGCACGCAACACAACATCAGATTCAACCATCGCAAAACGCGCTATCCGGCGTGACCGCGCACCCACTCTTCCTCATAGCTAATTTTAATAGCTCATTGCGCCGGCACCATGAGCGCAGAGGTATTGTCGTCCGAAGCCGCTGACATCACGTCGTCTCCAGATGCGCCGCGGCGCAGATCCGGACGCGTTGTCAAGAAGCCCGAGAAATTCACGCCCAGGTCAAGCCCTGCTGCAAATCCCAAGCGCAAGCGTCCCGAGGAAGCTGACAGCGATGTTGACGGCGAATCTCCTCCATCAGACGAGGACGTATCCGATAAAGACGACAGCGAACCGGATGAAGAAGAGTTGAAGGAGCAGCGCCGCCGCTCCAAGAAGAGTCGTCCTGTGGCAAAGAAGCCACCACAGAAGAAACCCAAGACCAATGGAGAAGTGACCCTCCCATTGCGACCGGGTACCACTACAAAGAAGAAGGCTGCGAAGCCGCGGAAAGCGCCAATTCGTAAGAGCGCAGTCTTTGACGAAGATGCCGACGGTTTATACGGTACGCCTGGAACATCCGTATGACAACTGATCTAGCAATTGACGTGGAATATAGCTGATATCTTCGCGCACGGGAACCGATTGGAGGATGTTGCGGCGCAATGGGTCGCCAGATTCAATGGACAAGAGGCAAAAACCGTGGCAGAGATCCCCAACCTCATCTTCCGAGCCGCTGGCTGCCACGCCAAGGTTGATGAAGACGATATTACCGATCCAGATAATGCTGCCAATCGATTGGGCGAGATCCAAGACGAGTATCAGCAGGTAAGCGCGTTGCGAGTGACCGTGATCGCATTCACTAACACAAAGCAGGAAGATGTCTCCGAATACCCTCTTATTGCGAAGCGAGGTCATGTCGCTTTTCGTAACGCTCTCTACGGATTCGCGGCCCTTTTGATAGAGACGATTGCCCAGACCGGACAAATGTACCAGGAAAACTCGCTGGTAGAGAATCTCGCAGTATGGACCACGACATTGACTTCGGCGACCAATCGCCCATTCCGCCATACAAGCACCGTATTTTGCCTAGGAGTTATAACTGGCTTCACCAGAGTGGCGAATGAGCTCGCCGAGAACGCTGCCAAAAAGCAGCGCCAGAGAGAGACTGAGGAAAAGAAAGCTCGCTCCAATAAGTCGCGCCTATCTGCCCTGGATCAAGAGATTGTTGACCTGAGGGATCATCTGGAGATTGTTAAAGCGCTCATCATTGACTGGGTCAATACCGTGTATCAACACAGGTACCGAGATGTAGACCCCAGGATCCGAATGGAATGTATTGAAGCTTTAGCGGAGTGGATTACCACGTTTCCGGACCATTTTTTCGATGGCCAGCATCTACGTTACTTCGGCTGGCTTCTCTCGGATCCTCACGATGGGACCCGCGCAGAAGATCTCAGGCAGCTTACAAAGCTCTATCGCGACAAGGACATGCTTGCCGGGCTTAAAACTTTCACAGAGCGATTCCGCCCCCGAATCGTTGAGATAGCTACTCGAGATGCTCAAACCAATATCCGCGCGACTGCGGTCGAACTCCTGGATATCCTCCGAGAGGCAGGGTTCCTGGAGCCTGATGATATTGACGCTGTCGGCAAGCTTATCTTTGACTCCGAACCCAGAGTGCGGAAAGCCGTCGTCGGATTTTTCGCCGAAAACATCAACGCTGCCTACGAACTTATCATCGATGATATGGGTGGCCAGGAGGCTCTTGATGAAGCTCTGGCCCCTACAGATGAGGATGAGGAGTACACTAATCCTCGCCTCGAGTGGTTGAAGATGAAATGCCTTGTCCAACAATTGATCTCTTACGACGAAGATACAGGGCTACCTTCACAGATGGAACGCATCGCACCGTACGGCTCCGAATTGAGCATAGTCGCCGTGGGAGTCGAATCTCGATTCTCTTTGGCTGCCCAGGCTCTCTACGATGCCATACCAGAGGTCCGATCATGGGAGGTTTTGGCCGGTTACCTATTGTACGATCATTCACAAACCGAGGAAAATGCTAGTGGCGATGACATTGAATCGTTGCTCCGCCAGAATTGCAAACTTGAAGAGAACGAAGAAACTGCCCTCCTTGACATTCTAGGTGCTTCTGTTAGACTACGGTTGCAACACCTCGCCGAAGCCCAGGGAGACAAGAGAAAGACCAAAGCACAACGGGACACAAGCAGGGAAGAGCAAGAAGACACGGCCAAGCGATTGACGGTGCTCATTCCCCAATTACTCAAGAAGTTTGGCGCTCTTCCTGAGGCTGCTGCGCTATGTCTTCGACTCGAGCGAGAGCTGAATCTTGAGGTGTTCTCAGAGTTACGACAGAATACGGCGCTGACAGCATTGCTGGATGACATCAACAAGCAATTCCTGACCCACCACAGCGAGCGTGTCCTTACCGAGGCGATCAACTCTATCTTACACGCCCAAGGAAACGATGAGCTAAAGGAGCTGGTCACCAATAAGACACGGACATTATGGGACGATCTATCAGGCACTCTGGACGCCCTCCGACGTGGCAGGGACTTCTCTGTTCGCGGCAATACAGAGCAAAATATATTGGCGGGTGTGTCGAATATTGTGTTGAAGATGTCCGAGTTGGCGAAGGCTTCAGATCCAGCCGTTCTCGACAAAGTCGCAGCTTCTTCAAAGGCGCGCAGCAAGTCGCAAAAGAATGCTACTCAAACAACACCCCCGATTACCTCGCTGCTCGAAATACTCAATCGAGGAGTTGGTGGGAGTGACCTGGATTCGGATGCCGAGGAAGCAGAGGATACGCTTGTACGCCACACAATGTCTCTGATGCTGCTGTATTTCCTGTGGAAATGTAGGAATTTTTCCACGCATGTTACAGAAGGCACATCGATACCCGATGAAGAGCTTACAGCAGTAGCGGAGCGACGGGATGCTTGTATCACAGGATTGATGAGGATTATCGAGAGCAGAAAGGGTGCTGACGAGCTGAGAGTCGATGCTGCAAACCTGCTGTTGGACCTGTACCTCACATTCCGCTATCTCAAGACGTTGAAAGCAAAAACAAGCGGCGACTCAGCCAAGTCGAATCAACGCGATGCTGAGGAGTCGAACGACGATTGGGAATCCCTCTGCCAGGACATTGATCTGTCAACCGCGAAACTCTTGCTTCAGACACTTACTGCTCTGGAGAACAATCTCGCCAAGCGGCTGCGGAAGCGTCTTGAAGAGCCAGATGTTGATGATGACCCGGTGGATCCTGATGAAGACCCCGAAAGCAGTGAGGATGAGGCCGAAGACGAGCACGTGCAAAATCACCGACAAATACGGACACTGCTCGCGGAAGAGCGGCTCTGCACTTTTGGTAGTCGTCTTGTACAAGCTGTTCATGCCGGTACCCTCGATGCCGAAGGTGATGAGGTCCGGAAGCGTTTGGAGCGGAACAAGACCAGGTTGACGACTACCTGGAAAGAAGTCGTCGGACACCTCGATGCGCAGAAGCTGGTCAAAGGCAAAGGCGGGAAGAGAGCTCCGTCTGCCAAGGCTAATGCCAAACCTGCAAAAAGCAAGGAGATCGTTATAGAGGACGATAGCGATGGAGAAGAGCAAGAGGAGCAGCATGATGAGGATGAGGAGATGGCAGATGCTGAGGAGCAAGCTAATGGTGGTGGTGTGGAAGAGCCAGAAGAGAATGGCGCAGAAGAGCAAGCCCTTGAGCAAGAGAGCGTGCTGGGTGACTGAGTCCAGAGTTTCTTCTACTTCTACTACTTTCAACTTTATATTGTTGTCGATATTCTGTTCTACGATTCCTATCGGATGATGAAGTTTCTCACAGGATTTAACAATCTATGAGGTCTGCTTCTACGTCGTTGGGGGTAGGCGCGTCGAGATCCATCGTTGGATGATGTGGGATGATGCGGTTTCCCAGGCATGACGTGTAGGATCAGGTGTATGGATTGGTCAAGCTGGAAAAGAGGTCGTCTGTTTCCAGAGATGTATGCTTTCTCCTTATAGGAATCGAGTATCCCTCCCTGTTTATATTGCAAGAGATGCGCTTGAAGCCCACTGTTTCAATTCTCTCTAGTTTGCAGCAGGTGCGTGAAAGATCATATCAAGACATGAGAGGGTATCTTCGAACCCCGTCCCTCTACCTAGGAACCAAAATCAATCCCAAACGCCATCTCGCTAGTACGCAGAAATACACGCATATACAGCGCCCCAGGTGAGAAATCACCAGAGCCACAACCACGGACACAAGTATCTACCCATCTTTATCCACCCCCCTCACACAAACGATATCCCCGCCCTCTTCATCACGCTCTCAAACTCCTCAATCCCAACACCCCCAACATCTTTAGCCTTCCCCTTCCCCTTGACCCCACCATTCGCCTCCAAAATCATATCCCTCAGCACCGAGTCCGGCACATCCTCCTTCAACTCCTTGGCCACGCGGCGCAAGTGCGCGAGCGTAATCGGGCCCGCGCCACCGTGCGTGAAGAGCCGGAACGCAGCCTCCACTTCGTGCGCATTACTTTCGCGGTATCGCCCTGCGCTCTCACCGTCGTCTTCGTCGTCGTATTCGTCGTCGGAGGCGGAGGGCGAGGAAGAGTCCTTGGAGTGGATTGCTATAGCGGCGTATGAGATGAAGGGGATGAATTCGACGACGCCTGTGTTCAGAGGGTCGATCGTTGAGAGGATTTCGGGGAGTTCGGCGCGGCTAGGGGGAAGATTTAGGGAGCTGTTCATATGAAATCAGTATGTTGTTCTTCCTCCCACAGCCATGTTTGCTTGAGATGTAAGGTGGGTGAACTGGACATACATCAAGCACCGACGCACATCATCTCTTCTCAGCACACCTTCTTTTGATTGAGGGTGGTCTGGGTGCTGAATCGCGAAGAGTCCGAATGCTTCTCTTATCTCTGCTTCTTGCGCGGCGGTAAGACCATGCTCCTTTGCGAGTTTGGAGGGGCGACTCGAAGTCACGCGGGCGGGTTGCGTGCGACGTTTTGGCGGCTGGTAATATAGTTTAGAGTCTTACAACGTGTGATTGTAGCGAATTGATTGTAGAACTCACCATGATTATTTGGTTGACCGTGATTTCGAAGAGTGCACGTCTATTCTCCCCTCCCAACGCGTGAATGAGCGCGGAATCCATGACGTTTGCAGGGAGCTATGAGCGCCAAGACGTTAGCGTGGATGAAAGAGGACTAGCGCAGCAGCTGTCGCCGATATTTTTCCTGCCGACGACTATAAAATTATCTTTTTCCCACCACTTCTACTCCCTCTCCCTTCAACCACCCACAACCGCCATGGTTATCCGGACTACGCTACAACCGCCGGCTGGATCGTACTGGTCCTACCTCTCTTTTTGACTGGCCATTTTCTACCGTTGTATCCTTCCCTACCTCGGACATGCTGGCATTCCTACCGTTTCCGGCCCGGCCGATCGTGAACCAACACTCGGGGTTCGTCTTGTCCCTTTGAAAAAATTCAAGACCAGGAGACGTCCTGAACCTTGAGCTGCCAGACTGGCACGCTTGAAAAATTGAGCACAGCTTGATGAAAAACAAGAATACCTGAGTAACTTGATCACCTGATTATGAAGGCGTGGCCGGGCACACGACGGGTCCCAACTCCGGTTGTTTATGCGTAGCAGTCAAGGCAGGATGACCTGTCCAGACACTGGCGAGCTTAACGGCACCGAGGACAACGGCCTACAACGTCTGTGCCTGAGCGCATAGTCTCAAGAAAATCACGCCAAGGAGAGGCACGGCTGCGCAAGGGTTCACCCTCACTACTCAACAATTGCTTTTGGAAGACATTGCTCTTGTCTATGAGTCAGGAGATGCCAACCGATATTGCACTACTATGTAGCGCTGACAGGCCGAAAGGTCCCTGGCATATGCGGGCTGGCGCGATATCCAGTGCAGTATGACACAGCCGCCAGAGGCGAGCACCCCACAAAACCAGCTCATAAACCTGAGTCTACGCGACACATCGCAAACTACAAGCGAAACGCTGTACAGAAACCAGAGTTGAAAGACCTGGACATGAAGACCACAGGGGCAGTGAGGACACTGACCACCTGTTGGTTATTACCACTTGTTGGTTATTGGGCCACAATGTGGAAGCATGTGGAAACACACCTAGCTGGAGCTAGGGATGTGTGGAAGCATGAAGGCCACATGGGCGGTGCCGCCGGTGCGAACACTGATCACCTGTTGGCTATTACCACTTGTTGGTTATTGGGCCACAATCATGTGGAAGCATGTGGAAACACATCCAGCTTTTGGAGCTAGGGATGTGTGGAAACATCAGCTGCTGGTTGTTGGGCCGCGGACGTGGAAACACATGACCTGTCAGGTTGACTGAGTTTTGTGCTACCATGTGAAGAATTTGCCGCACTCTCATCTATTGCTTTCAGTGCTCAACGCGCAAAGCGCGTGGGTATAGGAGAGGCATGGAGCAGGTTTGTTCGTTCCTGTGTGCAAGAATCGCAACCCTTCGCATCTCGAACCCACCAGAGTTGTCATGGTCCAGTCGTTTACACTTCATGAGCCTTTCAGATATGGTGTGGTCCGTTTGAACAAAGTTGAGACCTGTGTCTCTTCTTTCCCTTTTGCTTCTAATTAAGCTAGAGCTCGCCGGAACGTTATTTTCCTACGGTAGGCGAGTGTGGACAGAGAAGCTAGATGAAACCACACTGTCATCCGCTACCTCAGGGTGGCAGTGCCTCTGGTACCTCAAATCTTCGAGCTGCATGTTTGCTCGGGGGTGAGTGCTGGAGGAAACATTTTCATTTCCTTGCGAAGTATTTTTGATGCTGGTTGAGAGTTGGTCATCTGATGCATTTATGGCCAGGTAAGTCTTGCATGGTGTAGTACTATGTCAATAGCATCAATAAAATCATTCTCTCCATTGTTCCACAGTCATACACTTCTTGTCCACGCACACCTGGTGTTCATTCATCTTTATCCTGTGTTCCAAACTGCAGTGTAACTCGTGAAGCACGTCAAAGCCGCGTCCATCTACTCAGGTCTTGAGTACATAGTACACTTATCCAATCAAAGCAAAATTCCTGCCACACACATCACTTCCTTCCTAAGAACATTGACCAATACAAATACCATCTATATCTAAAATGCTTCAACCAAAACAAAACAACATATACAATAACACTATCCACCCACCAGTTTCCCCTTCCCCACATCCAAACACCACCCCCTCAACCCTTCACCAACACAGCATAAATCATACCTCCTACGCACTAATATCTAACTCGCAACAACCACCTCTGAGCGTTCGACACCATCTCACTGACCAAC
>JAMAHW010000100.1:51569-153236 GCA_023627715.1 Periconia sp. R9002
TTCCCACCACCCCCCCTCCCCACCCCCCCCCCCCCCCCCCCCCCCCCACCCCCCACCCCCTACACGTGGAAAATATACAACGTACCGTAATCCGTAACTCCGCGCGTTTATCAAACATCGTAGGATCGACTCCGCGTTCCGGGTGTACGGAGTAGGTAGTCGATATGGCTGATCGTTGCGATATCGCGCTCTGTGTCCGGACATTTCAATGCTGTCAGTGTTGTATACAGTGTGAGGGAATTAGACTCTGTATATTCAAGTGGACGAAGGATGGGGATTACTGGTTTGTTTGGGCGTGTTGGGATCTTTGAGGGTAGAGGAAAGGGATAATAGGTCGTTAGTTAGATGGAGTGTTTGAATGCATAAGTATGCCCGGAGGTTTGGGCTTGGACGGCATGCCACTTTTGCTTTAAGAGGTATTTTAGTGGGTGAAATGTTTGCATATCTTGAGGTTATCCTTGTGTTCATTTGCGCTACGGTGTAAGCAGGCGAACAATCTAGGTATTCTTGTTGATTTTCTGTCTCTAGTGCTGCTACAAACTACGAATTGTGTAGAACAACTACCACAAATAAAAAAAATAATGCAACAACTCGAACAGGTTCTATCAAGTACGCAACACATCTCCGCCCTCCCTTCTCCTTACCTTAAGCCGCACAGTAGGATCCACCATTGCATACACCCCGTTCTGCACCACCTTTGGGTCGCAGCCTTCTGCGAGCCGAATGTCGTATTTGAGAAGAACATGTGCTAGAGTAAGCTTCAACTCGTTATTAGCAAAGAACCTCCCAGGACAAATGTGCCGGCCGCCGCCAAAAACATGATAGTCTCCGCCCGACTGGACAAACTGGCTGGATTTATCGCCAGCCTCGCGCTTTCGAAGAAACCGACGTGCGTCGAATTGGTCGGGATTAGGATATGCCTCGGAGTTCCACAAAGTGGTGGAATCGACCATGATGTGAGAGCCGCGCGGGATGATGCTGCCGTCGGGGAGTGGAGTGTCGGTGAGGACGGCGCGTTCCAGAGACACTGAGTGGCAAGATTAGTATTGCTGGGAGCTGGTTTTGGTGGATGGGATACGAACCTGCGGAACTGCTCAACCTTTGCGACTCTTTCATCACGCTGTCCAGGAGGACCATATTAGACGTTGCCGCGACTGAGACCCCATGTGTCGAGATCTGCTGAGAGACTTCATCTCTCAGCTCCTCAATAATATCCGGGTTCCGCGCAATATCAATCAACACCTGACGAAACAGCTCCGTCGTTGTGAACATCGCCGCCATAGCCAAAGATAGCTGCGCATCTCCCGGCTCGATTTTACCCCCCGAAGCGGCTTCAAACCAGAACAACGCATCATTGTACTGGGGTGGCTCTGCGCCCTCGAGCTCTGCCTTCCGCGTCTCTTCTCCCCTCTTCGCAACCACGTCTCTCATCAAGACACGTGCTCGCGCTACATATTTCCGGCAGGCGACGACGCTCGGTAGGAACCAGTGCACGATGGACCGCGACCACGGGGGGTACCGATGCAGCTGGCCCACAGCCGTAAAGTATGCCATCACATAGCCCTGCACAAGATCCAACCACTCGCGATCAGCGGCCTTTTCCGGGCCGACAAAGACTGAAGATGCCACTCTGGCGATGAGCTCCATAGTTTCGCTATACCAATTGATCGCATGCCATTCTCGTTTCTCGCCCCATGTGTCCTCGAGCCCCTTCGCGATGCTTGCATGCATGGCGCCCATGGTGCTGTTGTTCTGACCCAGCTTGGTCTTGGTGACGTTGAGTACAATGTCATCGGGCGATTGGAGTAGCGTCTGCCCTTCGAACCCCGGTATTCCCGAGAAAAAGTCATCCTGGACGAGTTTTCTGTGGTCGAGATTCTTGTGCGACTTTACCCAGTCGGCCAGCGATGCTGGGAGGAGGATCTTGTGTCCATAAGGGATGGCGAGGGTTACGGGACCTTTGTGTTTCGCAAGGCCTTGGACGATGAGTTTGCGGGCGTTTCCCCGAGCCTCACGGTACGCTTTTTGGTTACGGAAGTCGTTTTGGTATTTGTTGATGATGGGGAAGACGGGCTTGGGAGGGCGGAGGACGTACACGCCGCTCAAAATGAGCAGGACTGTTAGTGCTAGGATGGTGAAAGATCCTTGGTCAAGCATCGTGACTGCGGAAAATCCTTTTGCGGTGCATTTTTCGATCTTCTTCTTGAACATATTTATACTTGTGGTAAGTTTTCTACCTAATGGTATCGAGTGGGCCGAAATAGCTGTTAGCGCCTCATTTGTGCTTCAAAAGTAACGAGTTTAAAATGACTCATTTTGATTCATTTTGATTCATTTTGATGTATCTAAGAATGTAACGAGGCCTATGCTAATATTTTCATCCGTCTATTCAACGCGTACTCAACACCTGTTTCTACCACCGCCTAGGCCTCAATCATGTTCAAGCAGCCCTCTGACCTACCTAGACTTTCGACAACCAGAGCGAACATGGGTTTTGTGGCGAGAAGACATCACACGGTGTTGAGGGAGGATACATTTTATCGCTTCCAGCCTCCGGTGCGACGTTTAATGCTGACGGATTGGGATAAATATATATATATCTAACCATAAGGGGAATCTTGTAGCGGACAATCTCGCGTCGATTCCTATCATTGTAAGTTATACTTTGCGCGTATGCGCGAAACGGGAAGAGTGATGTGTTTGTGTAAGTTGCCAAATGGGACTATGATTCGTGTCATATATTCCCATTAGTCTATTGCGAAGTATCCCGCAGTTACGAGGACGAAGCCAAAGAAACGACTTTGTCCTGGGGGGCCTTTGGTCGCGGGTTAGTTGAAAGAGCCAGTTCCTACTTGCACGAACAGTCACTTTCCTCTTTCACACATAACAAGGGTGATCAATATAAACATATCTGAATACTATATAAATAAAGCACAAGTTACAGAAAGCAACAAACACAGCTGTTACTATACTTAACCCGGACCCTTACTCCTCCGCGCACGCTAAATCGAAGTCCGAATGCAGCATCATCGCTTATTTACCACCTCAAGTACTAGGTAGACACTGTAGATCCGGAAAATTAAACTACACCAAATCAATCTCGCGCCGGAGACACTTTCCTAAACTCTATCTCTCTGCACGCAGCGTTCTCGCCACTACAAAAATAAAAACAGGAAGAAAGTGTAGGCTACATCAATACCTACGCTCGCTCGCTCCTGAGAAAGGAAGCTGGTACACAACGTGGCGCACCGTATAATGTCCGAATAACGGAGGGCCAGGCAAGTACCTAGCAAACGAAAATATCCCCCCCTCTCCCTGCATGATGCATACTGCAACACTCACACACTGTACATGACGCGCATTACACAACACCCTCAAGTCGATCCTAGCATATCTCCGTGTGTACTGTATGCACACGCGCGCGTGGTAAGGCGGTCTCTCCGGCGACGCAATCAACCGGAAGCGAGAGGGAAACACCGTTTCTTTTTGGCTGAATGCGGTTGCGTCGGTATATTGCCATGTGGATGTTTCAAACGCGCATGCATATGCCGTGCGACCGCCAACGACCGTTCCTCCCAATCTCACGCGTAGCAAGAAAGGAGAACGAACGGGGGCTGAGCGCTTGCGGCATCTCGTTCGCAGCTGTCAGGGATGGGGTATGGTGTATTGCCAATAAGACATTACCTACCTATCGATAGGATGACGAGGAATGGTGAAGGAGTGTCGACATGTGGGTAAGCTGACTGCGTTTCGTCCCGGGCGGGCTGCCACGAGGCTTGGAAGCACGTAAGCCTGTCGTAAGCCTGGCACGGCACAGCAGAGCAGGGCGGATTCGAGACCGAATGTTGCGCAAAGAGCGAGACTACTGGGCTGTTTGGTAGCGCGGCGGGAGGATCAGGTTCGTTGGGCCGATATGCGGGTTTGTGGGACGGCAAGGGTGCATGTTGGGGGTAGTGGGTCGTGTATACAGAGATGCATCATTCTAGGCTAGTGCAGTAATCCGAATCTATATGGCTATACTGTCATTTAGGTGTCGTGGTCTTTAAAAAGCGTGGTTGTGGGTGGTTACGGACGAGTAAGCGGGCCCAAAATGGTACTCAGGCTTTTGAACCTCAAGTACCGATGACTTGATATACTGTCTTTCACCAACCCAGACTACAGGCTACATCCCTCTGACTAATATTTTCCACGAACTGTATCTCGAGACCGGGCGAGCTGTATTTTGAATTCCGTAAAATTCCGCTGCGCCGTAATCGGAACCCTACTGCACCGCAGCTGCCAGAAAACTCTATAAAACATGACTGCAGAGTTTACCTACCCGGGGCCAGAGTATACACATGTTAGATAATGTGCTTTCTATTCGAATTGACGGCCCTGGGGTAGGGGAAGGGGGAAGATAAGTATTCATAGACTCCTTTAAGCTACCTATTGTAGTTCGCTGTGGATACTTGTATGGTGTAATGCATACAAGTGTTTAGTATGGAACTTTTAACAATAAATTACCTAGACTTCTGTACTCTTAGGTTATATATGCTGTTATACAACAACGGAGTTGGCGGAAACTGCTGCTACTATATAGTACCACAGTTTAGAGGAGCGCGTTAAAGCTTCAAGAATATGTGAAAATTCGGACCTTTGTGTACGCCCTGACCGAGCACATCATTGTGAGACTTTAATGCTGTGTTGATACTGCAAGTATATGAGGTCTGCGATAAAAATCAGGGGATTTTCTTATGATAGCCAGCCTTCATGCCAAATCGAACCAGCCAATACCCAAATAACTATAGAAACAATAGAACGTGAACTTGTTGCAAAAATCCAACTCTATTGATACCGCGTGTAATCCGATACCCTGCGATAATCAACTTATATTTTCCACGACAGGCCCTTAAGCTGAAGATGAACGCTACATACCCTAAACGAACAACAGAAACTCTACTCGAAAAAGGAAACCATTAAATAGTGCAAAAGAGCCCTATGCTCGCATCAACTGATACAGCGACACCCACACGCCCTTCTCACGGTTGAGGAATGCGTGTCAGCGTATCTGCTTCCACTCACTCATCGAACTCTAGGCCGTCCAGAAATATGTCTTAAGGATCGTCTACCTCTCCCAATATCCAAGACCCCCAAACCCCTGCCCTCACACCACAAGTTCCCCCCGCCCCTGTACTCTACTAAACAGACCCTGAAAAACTATTAGAGAAACCATACCTCGGTTTCAAGAAACGAACAACAACAGGCGAACCTAAGCATGCACAAACATGCCCATCCACATCCATACCTCTCGTCATCGACCCCAAAACAAACACCCATGCTCGTCTATCCGTAGGTACAAGTAGCAAACAAATCACTCCACCCGTCCTCGATCTATCTACTCTCGACGTCACAACGAAAACCACGTCATCCAAAACAACCCCAAAACAACCGCGGTCACGAGCTATTTCGTCATAACCACCACCATCACCACCATCACAACGATAAGTTTACACAAGACTTCCCTACCATAAATTATCTATAAATGCGACAACGTACATAAGTCGCGACGCTACCGTAGCGTTCTCGGTATACCGTACCGAGGTATGTATATGCCTCTTTCCCTCGGCATATTGGCAATGCCTTCGTATTCTGGGTTGTTTCACTTTATGAGGAGTACGTGCGTCTACGATTAATTGATTGATTGATGTTAAGTAGAAAACGTACGTACATGTATGACGTAGAGTTTGCATGAAGGCGCGGTTTGTTTCATCGTTGTTAGGCTACGTTTGTAGTGAGATGGAGTTAGTGTACGCTAGGTAGATCAATGATTGTTTTGCAAAAAAAAAAAAAAAAAAAAAAATCATAACTTTTGCTGAGGGAGGAGCCGAGGTCCCCCATCCCTCACCTAAGAGAATTGCTGGCTTTCACTCCTAACTCAGCGCACGCGTGGACGGATGGAAGGGTGTGTGTGTGCTGAGGCGGTGGTGCCCACAGACACGAATATGAAACCAAACGAAACCAAACGAAACACCACACCACACTATAGTTGACCTTACTAACGAACACAGCCACGGCCAACGAGGGGATGGCGTAAGCTGAGCTATTTACGTCGTACATCTACATGTACACGAATGTGTGTATGTAGGCTTTAGGATTCGATCAGATCAGATAGCACTTGAGGTGTATGTATAGTTAATGTTGTTACAAAGTGTTGGCGCGCGCGCCTGTGTGTGTGTGGGGGTGTGTATATCTATCGCGCAGAACAACGTGTACTTATTAGGTAGTTATTCATGTATACATACACCACATCCATGCAATATAAACATAAATTTCATTCTTTAGTAACGTAACGTCTATGGAGAAAGCTGGCCTTGATGACGATTGATGTGTTCTTGGGAGTCAGACTCTCGATTCTCGATCACCTCACACACGCACCTCACACCTCGACACACACACACGTGTGCGTGTGTCAAAACCGTACGAAACTTGACATTTCTCTCTCTCGGCCCTATCGAGCGGTATGAACGGACGGACGAACGGATGGCTAGTTGGTTAGGTACATACATTCTATTCTAGGAATAGAAAGGATGGCAGTGGTGGGTGATGGTGAAGTGGGAGTTGGGGTGCATGTGCATGTGCGTTGCAGCGAGAATGTGTGCCAGTACCTATTGAGAAAAGGGACTTTGAGGCTGCGATATGTGTGTGTGTGGTGTGGTGTGATGCGGGGGGACATGAATAGAAATGCGTGCAGTAGGTTGATGTAATGTTCTGGGTAAAGTTTAGTTGAGGAAGGGAGTGCATGCGCCGAAGATGGAGACAGTGTTCATGGAGAGTTGGTGTATTCGTCTGCATCAGACGAAAAATGTAGTATTTCAGTACAGTGGGTATTAAAGTAAAAATAGTAATGATGATGATTCGCAACCGACGAAGTTTTTTTGCTCTTTTTTACTCCTGTGCGCGTGCTTTGAGTCATTCTTCCCGACAAGTCCGCTGCTCAACCAGGAGACCCGGACCCCCAGGAAACCAGAAACAGATAAAAGAAAAAAAAACCCAATCTATAGTATACCCAACCCAAATCCAATGGTGACCTCATTGCAGAAGGACCAAAAAAAGAACGCCAGCCCAATGCGCCGGAATCTTCCCTGTCGACCGCCCACCCGCCACGCTAAATGAGAAGGATGAGGAAACATGGAAACAGCCTCCCAAGGTGGAGAGAAAAAAATTCTTACATGACGAGAAAAGCCGTCGTCGAGAACAAAGGAAACATAGGTGGAGAGTCGTGGACGCCATGAATAACCCGGAGAAAGGGGTAGCGGTCGCATCAGTCGTGTCGTAGCTCGGAGCTATGGTGTCGCACCGTCCAAAATAGCAATCCACACACGTGGCTGCAGACGGATTGACAACCAGATCCGGGGCCGAATTGGATAGCGTAAACTTTGTTCGTTGCAGAGGCGTCGATGCTGATGCGCTGAGCAGCGGTAGCGGACAAATGCAAGCAAGCTGCTGCTGCAAGCATGCACGTCTGTCATCTTCCAAAGCGTTCGGAGTAAACGCCCAGCCGTGGAGTGGGTGTGCGCTACTAATTTAGAATGCGATGCCTGTACGAAAGATTTAGTCAGCTTACTGTTGTTTCACACATGGAACGTGGTCGGGCCCAGGCGGGTACGCTAGGCCACTTTGGGATGGGGTTGACTCACCGCCTGAAGGCAGTTTCCAGGCTCACGGCGCTCAGCACTGAATCCTCGGGGAGTTCATCCAGCACAGGAACGAGTTGAGCAAATTTGTCGCCATTCTTGTAGGCAAGCACGGCGGGGATGCCGGCGCCTTCCATCTCGGCATCGTCATAGTGAAGCTTGACGAAGCGGGTGGTGTCGTTTCTTCTCGCGACTTCGTACATGCATTGCTCGACGGCATTGGATGCTTCGGACTGTGGATGGTTAGTCGTGCTTCACGGCGGAATGCTCGGATTGGGGTAGACCTACTTGGTCGTCGTAAATGAAGACGACAACGGTGACGTCGCGTGCAACCTTCTCAATGGCCTCGAGGTAGCCCTCGCCGTCGACGGCGGGCATGTTGCCGTAGACTCTTCGGCTGGGGCTGGTTGTCCGTGATCGTATCCGCTGGCCGACGTTCTGAAGCTCCTTCAAACGTGCCTCGCGCCATTGACGCATGAAGCTCTCCTCGCCATCCTCGTCGGATGAGTTTTGCTTTTCATCGTGGTAGGCGGTGACGGTGTAGCTCTCGGGCGACGTCTTCTTGGACCAGGTGAAGCGGCGAGCCTGCTTCCTGGCCTTTTCGAAGGCATGTGCATCCGCGATGACGCCCTTGGGGCCGGTGTTGGCCTCGGAGCGGATCGAGGGGAGCACGTAGTTGCTGTTTGTGGTCCTCATGTCTTTGGGAATACCGAGCTCGTCGTCGGTGTCGATCTCGTAGTAGTCCTTGGGATCAGTGTCGGGTTCGGAGTGGTCACTGTCGTTGTGTCTGTCTTCTGGATGTCTTGCGTCTTGGTCCTTGTCGCGGAGGAGCTCGTTGAATTCTTGCTGGGCAGCAGTAGTCATTGTGAAAAAGAGGGCGGCGGACGGGGAGGGTCGCGGGTATTTGTAGGTGCTTGGGAGTCACGGAGTGTCAGTGGGTATTAGCAGTGGAGGGATAATGGAGTGAGAGTGAGGAGCAAGGTCCAGGATGTGGAGGTGCAGGGCGTGGCAGGATGGTGCAGATTGACAGTGACAGGCTGGGCGTTGGCTTTGGGATGTGCGATTGGCGTCGTGGCCCGGGCAGGGGGGTGACGAGCTAGCGAGCTAATTCGGCGCGCTGGGGTTTCAGGTCCTCGATTGGCCCTTGGCCCTTGATGATGGCGGTCCGTGCGCCGACACGAGGGCACAGTTGATACAGCCGGATGAGCAGGAGGGCTGAAGGGCCACGCGAGAATTCGCTGATGGGCTTGCGCTGGGGCCCCGAGATTGGCGAGCACTCTGCCCTTCTGAATCTGGCGTCCACTGGCCCTCGCCACTCAGCACTCATTCACACACACACATCTTCCGCCTGAAACGCGCGCTGGGGGTCCACGAAACATTGAGGCCACATACCCCATCAGAGAGAGCCATTCCATTCCATGGGCCCACCACTCGCCGCGTGCACACATTCGAAACTGCCTCTGTAACCGGCCCTACATCATCATCTACTCATCACTTCTTCCGCTTGGCTTTGCTTTGCTTTGCTTTGCTTTGCTCTCCTCTCCCCATCGTCATGCTGCCTGCCTCACATGTCATGTCACCAAACAGTCAGCCCTGTCCGCCATCTTCATGCCTTGCTGTCCCACTACAGACGCAATCTTTATGCGCCGAACCTCCTTACCCCCCTTCTGGCCCATCCCTCCCTCCGATAGGACATGCCTTCGTCCCAATTCGCGCCTCATGCCCGCCGAGAAAGGAGAAAAGGGGTGTTTGGGTCGATACAGTATGCACTCAGAATCCACAATTATCCACTCCCCTGTCCACCCCGGATTCATATCTCCTTCCTCTCTTCTTTTTTCCTTCTGGAACTTTACCGCTTTTCTGCACCGACCCCGTCAATCTCCTTGCCCTCTTGCAATTTTTTTCTCTCTTGAGAAATTCACCTGCATAATTAGCCCTCGTGTCTCGCCGTAATACACCGTCCAACAGTGCAGTAATGACCGGGCACGGACTACGGGGGTGTTGCTCAATGCCACGTGCTTTACGTGTACACTTCCCGGACAGGTGTAGCGCCTCGTAATGATTCCCTTTGCGGTTAGCCGCTGGAATTTCCCGTACTGACACGCCCAAACAGCCCTATCTCGGCCACTACTTGCAGCAACAACGTGCTATCCGCCTAAAATTAGTTCTATAGCATGGCAGATATGCTATCGATATCGGATGGATCTCTCGTTTTTTTCTTTTTTTTCCATAATTGCCAATATCTCGAGACGGTGGGAACCCTCGCCATGAACCTCCCTCAGTGCTCCCTGTACGGATCGAGTTAAAACACGGCGACGCACTGGCAGTTGAGTCCGTTCTGCCGAGTCTCCTTAAACACCACTGGCATTGGACAAGAACAAATAAAAAAATTCCACACACGGCCCTTTTCTCTCCTCTGCCAGCTCTGCTCGCCCTACATGTACGGTGTGGTGCGCGCATTGGATAGGCCACTCTCGCGCGCAGGCGCCACCGCGCGCGCACGTACGCAACGCAAAAGCAAACACCGACGAACCAACGAACGACCCTTCACGCGTTCACTGGCTGGCGGGGTGTTGGACTCGGATGTGTGAAACCTACACCACTTCCCCCCCTTTGCCACAAGAAGAAGGAATCTACTCAACTTGAAATGAACATCTTCGCCCGCACTTTCCCTTTCGTTTCCTCCTCCGCTCGGACTTTTGGAATACCTACCTGCCCTTTTCCGCGGGGAATGGCAATGCCGTGCGTGAGTTTGATGGCTTCTTTCGCGCCCACATGCACAACTCAGTCGCTGTCGCATAACCTGTCGAGATTTCGGAGTATACTTGTTGTTCTACACGTGTAGTAACGGAAGGACGCCCACGCTCGCCAGTCGCAAGATATCGCCACTCGAGTGACATACGCTTTGATGTAAAACACAGCGACCTCCGTCAGTCAGTTGCTATGAAGCATCATCATCATCCTTTCCGCATCATCAAAATCATCCCACCACCCCCCCAAACACACAACCCTTCCACCACACGTTGCTACACCAACCAACCCCGACCCTAAACTTTCTCACCCCCTCCCTCCCCTCTTATAAACTTTCCCGCGCGCGCTATCGTATCAACTTACAATCCACTGCCTTCTTCATATACCTCCCCCCCCCCCCCCCACAGACACTTACTTTCCACGTGTATGAAAAGTATAATCTAATCTAAATATACCATCCCTCGTGTTTCCTGGGAAGAAGGAGACCGACGGACGGACCCTCTTTTCCACCATCGTCATTATGATCGGTAACGGGAATATAATTATACTTTGCAGAGTTGTATCAAACCTTAACCTTTAACAACCCCTTCCTCGCTCGTCTCCACGTCAACTATATATATACAATATGTACATAAACAAACAAACAAACAAATCTGGGCAACGAATTGTAATAGTTTTCATGTGCGGTTCCTCAATGCGTGGTTTAATCCCCTTGTTCCTCGCTTATCACTTCTTTTCTATCTATCCCGCTTCAAACACGTCTCTCTACTTTTTATAAAAATAACACCACACCACACTACACTACGCCTACACCTCTCCCCTTCTCCCCCCTTATACAATATAATACAGTAGCACTTATATTAGATATGCGTCTATAACGTAGAAGAGCACACTACACAGAACAAACGTCCTATCCTAAACCCCTTATCTACCTGTCACCTGTGAGCACGTCCCTAGTCAAGGACGTTACTTGAGATCCAAACTAGTATTGATATTATGACTGATTACACCAATCAATTGCGAAGAAGAAGACACTTTAATAGTAAGGATAGAAGTGTTAGGTAGATAAGGGGTTTAGGAAAGGGTAGCAGGGAGGTGGGAGGGAGGGAGAAAGGGAAAGGGGATAGGAAGGGGGAAAGGGGTATTAAGCTTGGTGGTATAGGATAAGGGTATTAATTGCGGTAGTATAAGACGAATTGTGCGATCTAGGGGGTATAGTTATTAATTTGAGGCGAGTGGTACGGTTTGGTAGGGAGTAGTTAGATCTAGATAGGTCGCGTTTTATGTCGCGTGAGAAAAGCTTTTGTAGGGGAATCTTAGTTTGTATTTGTTGTATAAAGTAGCTTAGTATATTTACTACTAGTATTAGAATAAGGGAGGATCCTTTTACTAATTATCCCACCTCCAAACAACGCAAAGCAACCTTAACTACAACCTACTAAGATTATCTTCCTATAAACTTCCTTATAACCCCCTATTAAAGACGCCCCCCCCCTTTCCTAACTCTACAAAATAAAAATAAAAGTAAGTCCTAACTACAGCAAAACCGCATACCCCCCTTATGTTAAGAGTTTGCAAAACTACCCCCCCTCCCCCCCCCCCCCCATCTATCCTAACCCGACCTCACTACCCCCTAAAAAATCGGTCCTTTTGAATACTACTATAACAAGATCAATAACCTAATACTTGCGCAGCGATATATTTATGTTAAGTATTAGGATGACGGACGGATTAGAGACGGGTTTTTTACGTGTACATAGGTGGATGGATGGGTAGGGATATGTTCTTGCTTTAGAAGTTTTTTAACGGGGGAGAGGGGAGGGGAGGTTGGAGGATGCTGGAGTGAGTGTTTAATTGAAGGGTGTTTTGTTTAAGCTTTAAGGTTGCAACATCTTCTTGTTCTACCAAAAGGCGATAGAGTGAGTAAAGGCGGCGTGGTGGATTCTCGTGCTTTCTAGCGGGAGGTGTTTGGTGCTTGGTTTTGGTGTAGAGATCTTTTTTGAATGTGTATAGTCTAACGTGCCCGTCCTGGCCGAAGACGGTAGCTAGTGTTTCACCCCTACCTGTGTCGATACACGGGGTAAAATTACTCTGTGATGATCAATATACATTCCGTATAGTCTAACACCTGTCAAGAAACAACATGGGATAATGGGTTGTTGGAGGGACTGGGCGTCTGTGATGTTGTTTTTGTGCCTCAGTCGTTGGGCGAATTTTTGGGGGTTTGAGGTGGGATTGGATTGGGGAGGAATGGTGGAAGTGCCACTTGCTCTCCTTGACTTGGTAGCTGTTGAGGTATTTGATAACTTCTGAATTTTTTTGGGATCAGAGGTGGTCCGCCTTGATTGGTTTCCTGTTTTTAGATCTTGTTTTTGTCAAGGTAGAACCCTTCCCAATAGTTCAACCAAAAAAATATTTGGTAATGTGGATGCGATAGAGTCGTTTCATAACGCGTATCTCAGATGTGTGGGCCTAGGATGCAGTTCACTATGTAACTTAGGGAAAAGGTACGCTATGATGGTGTATAAGAAATGTCTAGAGCGATGTACAGGCCAGCGCAAGGCAGACTTGGAAATGTTAAAACGAAAGATCTTGCTCTCATAATCGTACAAATCAGGTGACCAGCATCCCCCTCAACTCATGCTGAACCGCAGAAAGAGGAATTGTAAACTCGTAGACTTGTAGAATTGTATCAACAAGGAAGCATCATTGGTGGAAAGAAAAAAGGGAAATCGGAAACAAAATCATACGATGAAGAAACGAAAACTCCGTCGCCATGCAACCCATATCCATGATCCGTATGCTGTACAGAGCCGTTCCTTTTACTCTTACAACTGAGCGCAGTCTCGACCCTTCATTTCCTTCGTTTGAGGTCCCTCTCTTATCAAAGCTTTGCAGTGGTCTCCATGCTTACACAGTTACCAACGATGCTATTGAGGATGTCATGCGGACTAGGCTTAGCCACGCTGCGACGCCATATCATCGTCGTTATCGCTTTGGCCTAATTTCTAGTTAAAAATACACGTAGAAGTGAAGAAGAGATTAAATCGAAGGTACTGACTGTTCAGTCGTCGTGTTAGATATGGCGTGAGAGCCGCTCCGAGGAGGATGGCGATGGGCGTCACGAGGCTCCCAATCGCTGATATGGTTTGAAGAGTGAGAGGGGCCATGCTGGGATGCGCGTAAGGTGATATTTATTTGAGAGAGAGTGTGTGTATTGATGTGTGTAAAAGGTGCGCGCGAGAGATGCAGGGAGAAGAAATGGAAGATAGACTTGTAGGTTTGGAGGGATAAGGATAGGAATAATTAACAGCGAGAACGTAGAATATATATCATCTTAAGACATCATGATGTGTATATAGTAACAAAAGGGTAATGCACGTAACTAGCCCAAAAGTCATCCACGATGGACTACACCGTTAGTATCCAAGGTGAGACGACAAAAGAGTGTGGGGCACAGCCATGATTTCTGGAGAATGATGATTACTCCGTGGAAACGGGAAGTGAACGGATCGCATGCGTGCGTAGCTTCGGGATTAGGTGAGGCAGAACAGTATGTAGAATACCTAGCACAGTCAGCTCCACATGTGTCTGACAGTGAGGAGGCAATGAGATTAATCCCAGTCGCTCATTGGGATGCAGCGATAATGTACACACGTCCCTGACCACTGGTCCACGCCCACCTACTTGCGCGAGTTACTTTAACCAGAAGCAATAAGCAGGGTTGACGTAGGAGTAGAGCGTCCATTAAACCCGAACGAGAGATCTGAAGCCGATGTCTCCTAGTAACGATGCTTGCGCATAACCTGAGATAATCAACATAACCCCTTTCAACTATCTACAATGCGATAACACCTATTTCAGCAGTCGCTATGTATCCAGATGCAGGGCGCCAATTTCCACGTCGACACAAGAACATGCAAGGGATCGGTGCGTTGGGACGCCGCGTATCGGGAGGTTTAGCTTATCCGTATTTCTGCACAAACCAGAAATTGGATATATTTCCATTTAGTACCATGATTCAACTATTTGCGAGTACATTGAACTCTCGATATATGCGGCGTCCCGGTGAACCACCCTGCGCAAAAAGTGGCATAGGGCTGCAGTTGTTGGAAAAGACGGGAAGTCAGCTTACGATCGCCTCCCGTAGATTATGAACTATTAGAAGTGACGGTTGAATGGCCCCCTTTGTTGTACAGGAAGGTTGACCAACGTTAAACAGGGTGTCTTTGCAGGAAAACATAATGTTCAATCTTTTGTATGAAAGTACCAATATTTAAGTTACCTTTATTGACGCTCGATTTCAACAAGAGGGTCCGTCACTTCTACTTCTGATAGCACTTAAGTCCATAGTAGAGGCCGGCGACTATATAACTGGGTATGCAACGGACAGCTTATGGACCTGTGCTGGCAATCTTACTTGGTTGACGACGTACTTGTAAGGGCAGCAGAATGCTTGAGTCATCATCTCTAAAAGAGCGTTGCAACGCTTTTGCTCCTCAAAGACCACACGCTCAGCTTAGGTGAGAAGGATGAACTTTTGGAGGTGCATGCACCAGGAATGAAGTCGGAAAAGCCTTGAAAGTGCGGCAGGCTGCCCCTTTGTGGTGCCACTTTGTTCTCGTATTTATTACCATTCCGGTGGCTAATTGTGCTGTCAATACGTTATCTCAACTACCCTCAGGAAACAACATTCAGACGCAGCATTGCCATGATATGCCATGCCTTCGATGAGTGGTTATTAGGTTGTGGTGAAGACCAACTCTTCTCACAGACTTTTTTTTGCCGTGGCGGACGCTTTTGCATCCATTCCACATGTACATACATATTGATGTACACACTTACTATGCATCATCTAACCTCGTCAGCTGATACAATTTTTGTGCACACTCCTTTTTCTGTTTCCAATTTTTGTGAGCCGATATATATTTTCATTTTTTAATTTTTTTAAACTAGATTTGGACAGCCCAGGCATACTGACATCAATTGTGTAAAGAGTATGAATTTATAATTTGATAGCGATTGGTGCTTCTCCGAGCTTGTGGGTTGTGGGAACTCCTACAAGGGTTCCGATCCTGGTTCTTGATAGTGTGGCTGATTATGCACACTATCATTTGACAACCCCTGCGGTTTGACCGACTTGTCGCTAGCCTTGTAGGCAAACGCGAAACGATGACCGGATTTCTGCCCCGCGGGCGGTGGCTGTGTTGCAACATTTGAGAGTTGGCTCTTTGCACAGCGATGTGGATAAACCCAACCTCAAATCTTCTGTATCTGCTTGCCACACCTTGTCGGGCGTCTGGACGGTATGGCCGATCCCCTTAGCGTCGCCGCATCTATCATCGGTATCATTGCCGCGGCCGGAAAGGTGGCCGAGACCCTGGGACCTCTCATCTCCAACGTCAAAGACGGCAAGAACATCGCGCGCACGATACAAAACCAGGTCAACGACACTCGGTCCATCCTACAGGCACTACAAAAGCTATTCGACGACCTAGAACAATCTCCACGGCGACGAAAGGAGCTCATTCAGATCGATCAGCTGAGAGCGACGTTACTCGACGGCACCGTCATCTTCAGCGACTTGGAACCTGTCGTATTGCAGTTGGGTACAAATGACCGCCTGCGAAGCCGCGTGCAATGGACTCGCAAAAAGGATCAACTCGATACTTTTGTTTCGAGGCTGCAGCTTTTCAAGTCCTCCATAACCGTAATGCTCAACATTCTCCAGTGGTACGTTGCCTGAGGCTACTGTAACCCTATCAACTACTTATCAAACGGCAGTGAGTCTGATTTGGATGCCATGAAGAAGCAACAAGAGCTCCATGACCTTACCTTTCAGTTGCTGCAAAGCAACCACGACTTGTCTCGTAGGCTTTCTCTTCTCGAAAGGCGTCCGCAGGGTGACAGCCACTCCACCCTCTCGCAAACAAGTCCACGGACGTCGTTGACGTCGATTCGATCACAAATCCGTGCATTTGAATTTGAGCACGATCTTAAAGAGTCCTGGGTATATCGAAAAGCAAGGAGATCAACCGCCGACGCATCATTTAGAAGCTCCAGTGCTCTGTCGCATGCTTGGTCAGCACTGTCTGATATTAGCCTTTCTGACATTTCCGCCATTTCTGTCTTAGCTCTTCCAATCTGCCCGAATGATCTTTCCAATGGCCACTATTATCGACAAGACCCGAAAACGCTGGCCGGTTCTGATTTGCAGCAGGCGAGCTTGCGGAACTCGACCATTCGTACCTCCGGACACAGCCTCATTCCCCTCGACTTAGCTGAGGGAACGGTTGAAGAAAGCCTTCATCTGCCGACCATCGCGGAGTCGTGGACGAAGATCCTTGAGTCGTTTCCTCCGCACGCACTTAACACCGATAGGCTAGTGCTTTGGGGTGGCTTGGAGACCTCCTCTGCTGAGCGAGCGTTAGCGGATCCGCCTTCCACATCGTTCTCGTCAGAGCCTGCCACCCAAGAGCAGAGTCAGAATTTTCATGTTCGGCTCCCTCCAACCGAATTATCCTCGCACGCACCCCAGGTCGATGAACCATTGCATGCGTTTGATTTTCCATTTCCTCCTTCTGACATACTCAAGACATCACAACAACATGACACGTCTTTGGAGAACACGATTGATATATATGGTGAGAATGAAGAGACTGACCCCAATTCAACAACCCCAACGGGGCTGTGGAGCACTGAAGCGTCAACTGACATATCCCAAAACAATGTTCCCAAAATCAGCGAAGTAGCAGTAGCTCGGCATCGCAAACTAAGGAGTGATGAGTATGTCCTCCAAAATAAGTATCAGGGTACTACATTTGAGAGGTTCCAAGCTACTCCAGATGGGAGACAATTTTACGTCAATTACTTTACCGGCGCCATCTGCAACAAAATTCCGTCTAGGAAGAATGGTCATCCGGTTTTAGACATCCCGTTAGCAGACGCCTCCTTGGCGGAAGAAGAGGAGTTAAAGTTCTGGATACCACAAGCGACTGCGGAGGGAAGGCTGTATTATTACAATACCTTGACTGGGGCGTATAGTGCATGGCCGCCGAATGAAAGCAAAGAGCATTGGATACCACAAGCGACTGCGGAAGGAAAGCTGTATTATTACAATACCTTGACTGGGGCGTATAGTGCATGGTTGCCGAATGAAAGCAAAGAGCATTGGATACCTCAAGCCACTGCAGATGGAACGCAGTTTTATCACAACAGGAGAACAAAAACTAATTCGAGGGAGCTTCCAGAGGAAATGGCCACTGACGAACGGATGAGGTTAATAGCAAGCGCGCTATCGCTACTGTTGGATTTGCCCAACACTTCGGCCGCGGCGGCGGAGGAAGAGAAGAAGGAAGAAGAAGAAAAAGAAGAAGTGTTTATAGCTGATTCATATCCTCCTTCACTATCTGCAGACCAGAAAGGCTCAGTTCTAGATGTTTCAACCCCTAATGCTCGGCGCGATGATATTACTCCCTATGGAACATCCCAAGCGTGCGGTTTTTCAAGCTTCCTGAAAAGCTATAAGCTTGTTGTTATGGGAGCCGGAGGCGTTGATAAAACTAGCCTCACCATACAGGTAAGTTTAGAGTGGTGTTGTTTGATACCCTATGTTATCCCAAGCTGATTCATCCTCGCAGTTAGTTCAGCCTCATTTTGTCGACGAATATGACCCCACCATTGAAGATTCGTATCGCAAGCAGTGCGTCATTGACGATGAAGTTGCGATGCTGGACGTCTTAGACACTGCTGGGCAGGAAGAGTACTCGGCCATGAGGGAGCAATACTTGAGGTCGGGAGAAGGCTTCATGATCGTATACAGCATCACCAACCGCAGTTCTTTTGAAGAAACCACAATATTTCAACAACAGCTCCTGAAAGTGAAGGATAAAGATTACTTCCCGATGATTCTTGTCGGCAATCACTGTGAGAGGGAAAGTGAGCGAGAAGTCAGCGTCGAGGAAGGTCGGGAACTCGCGCGACAGTTTGGTTGTCCCTTCATAGAGGTGTCATCCAGGAACAGGATAAACATCGATAATGCCTTTTACGATTTGGTTCGCGAAATTCGAAAATCCAGGAAATATGCCCCGGAAGTGAGACGTACAGCCGTCGCGACGACAGTTGTGCCAGAAACGAAACCGGTCAAGCGTAAACAACCACGTGTCTGGTTGAAGAGGCCGAAGAGGAACCTGCCAATGGAAGCCATAGATGAAGTCCGAGAAATCACGCCGCTCACTACTCACCGAAGCCCTGAAACTTCGTCGCCGGTATCTCGCGAGAGTCAGCATAGTCGAGGAGGCATCGGCAGCCAAACACCCAGTATTCAGAGCATCTCAGCACCTGTCATGACCGAGAACTCTTTAGGATGGAAGCATCTCTAGGTACTCGCACCTCAACACGCCAAGACAATCGCAACAATACAACTGTCTTAGGCATAGAGACCGAAGCATCTATCAGAAGGAACTCCGAGAGATGTTTTCACCGATTTCACCAGTCGGAATGCTTAGTCGAAGCTTCAGCACATACGTGGGATGATCTTCTGCAGGGTACTTCACTGTTCGGCTTTTTGCACAGAGCAAGAACTTGATAAAAGCACAAGCATGATATCCATATGGCGAAAACTTCTCGTTACGTATAAAACGATTGTCATCACCAATCTCAACTCATCAGAGTCCATTTATGATCCTCTCTCTTCTTGTTGCCAATCAACGCACTGGGTACTGCTTCGCCCTGGAGGTCGCCGCGATCAATACTTACTGCTACGCACTACCCGGGGCACCTAGGGATATGACAAGCAGTCTGATATGAGCCCTTACAACGCATTCTTATGAATTATACACTATCCCTACGTCAACAAGAATAATTGAACAACAATTCGCGTAACAGACTCTAATGAAAAAGACATTGGGCAGCCTCTACTTTATAGGTGTCTCACGACCTAGGCTTAAATTATGTAATTATATACCTGTTTGTGCTTAATATATAATGCACGTCTGCTGCTGGGTTATTGCGACTAACAATTAAAAAGACTAAGTTATATATCCCATTGGAAACTTGCGGTTGACGAGAGAATTACGCGTCACTACGATATGATTCTGAAGATGCCTTTATTGATAGGTGTTCAATGCGAAGCGGAAGCCAGGATCTTTACTTGTTGCTGTTTGAATTAACTAGTTACCACGCATAACATTGAATCACTTCACCTCTTATTGAGCTCGTCCTTCTCCTCTATGCCATTAATGGTCTTCCTCCTCCTCATCCCGTTGACGCCGAATTGCATCCCCCCTAACACCAAGAAACAAATCTTCGTCTTCTTCCGGGTTAGCCAACATTTTTTGGTAGCACGAACTGCTCGGTGTCAAAAAATGGTCATTGTAGTTCGGTCCAATATCCTCGCCACACAAATAGCAGAAATGGTGACGGCATATTGGGCATGTCATGTGATTACACCCCTTATTTTTGATCATGGGAGTATTGCAAATGGGGCAACGTGTCGTGTTCTGCTCGATGAATGCTTCGGTGGCGTTTTCTTCCTGCTGTTGACGTTCTAACTGAAGGACGAGCTTCTCCAAGAACTCCCCGCTTTCACGTTGCTCCTGTAGGCGGGTTTGTTTCATGTCGTTGAATGCTTGTATCATGTCGTTGATTTGCTTTGAGACTTCGAATTCACGCCAGCAACGCACATGCTCCCCGTGCCATGACTTCTTGCAGACTTTGCAGAAGGCGAAGTTGCAATCTTCGCACACCTTCAGCCGATCTCCGTATTTCTTTTGCAAAATAGGGATTTTTTCCGAAAGAGGGAGGTTCCAGAAGTCCAGCGTCCATCGGTTATTCTTCCCACTGATATATTTAGACATTTCCTGGTCATTTTCGTGGGTTGTATGAACGTTAGGGATAACCTGCGGCGGTGCGTTCATTTCTTCGAGGGGTATCGATGGCTTGGGACAGTTCGAACCCATAGCAGCCCCTTGGCACCAAAGCCGTGGGCAAAAGACAGTCGTGCGGTCGGTCTCCAACAGTCGCTTGCGTTTGATGTCGACGTACCGTTGGACAAGTTCACGCTCGGGGAGTATGTGTACAAGGTCGCGCGGGGCAAGTAGCACAGTCCCGCAGTCTATGGCCTGGCAGGTAACACTATCAACTTCCCCGTTCTTGATATGCATTGTGTAGCATTCTTGAAGGCAAGCCAAGCAGAAAATGTGGCGGCATTCTTCCATTTGATAGCAGTCACTGCCGGCTTTGGGATCAAGACAGAGTTCACACATGTGCGAGTCCTTCTTGAAGGCTTCTTTCTTGGCCTTTCGATCAAACTGTACAATTTCCCGAAAAATGTCCTCGCGTACGTTGATCATATTAAACCCGAAGCTATCCTCAATAACTTCAACAAGGTGCAGAACGTAGATGGAAATAATTGCGCAATTCCCATACTCTTTCCATAGTGTAGCCACCTGCTCTTCTAGCGGAAGGATGACCTCTTTGTACGGTAGTAAACGGTTTTCAATCTTAACAATGGGGGGTTGCTGCTCCGGATAGTCCTTAGGGAGTATAATAGTGAGCTTAAGGGGTGGTAAGTAAGAAACCAAGCATTTCTCATCTGCGGCAATCTCTATCGGTTTGTCTACAACCACTGGAAGCTCTAGCACAGCTGTGTTGCTGGTGATAGAGATCTCTGGCCAGGTAAAAGAAAGCAGCTCTAGCTCTTCTTGTTGCTCGGTGCTCATATTTGTGGATTGACCGATTTTTTTTGTTGGCTAAGGTATACTTAGGACGTAATTCTGTTCTATGTGGTTTGACAGCTCCTCACGAAGAGATGTGTAGGTAGAATCTGAGAATGTATACTGTGATATAATTTTAGCATTGCATAGCATAGGGGATTTATATATTATGCTTGTAGCGATAAACAACGTTCACGAACAATGGGTTAAAAAAATCCCTTGTTATACCATTTTTTGTGCTAATTACAACACTGTTGTATTCTTTGTCTACCGGTTGAGAAGCCTGGTGGGTACCTTTGTTGGTATCAATTCTCTCAAAATTAGTGACTGTGATGTATAAATTTTAGTGTTCCTTAACGATAATAATATCTAATCATATTTGCACACCATGCTGTTATACGTTACGAAGATTTGGATGCGTATTCGATCGCTGGTGTGGTGTACGTCCAATCCAAAAGTATCTCATGAGAGTTCTTATCACTTGTTTATACCTCAGTGGGTTGAAAAAATCACGCAGAAGCTTCAACATATACACGTGGTCTAGGGTATTAAGACATTGATCATGTACCGCGTCTGACGAGATATCTTCTACGCTAACGGTAGTCGGACAAGGAGTGGGAAAGAGTGTTCTTTGGAGGGCGAGACCGTACTTGTTTTCTTTTGTAAGTAATCAAATCTCATTTCTCGTAAAATTATCAGTCAGTGAGGCTGCATTCTGTGCCATGCTCTTGGATCTCCACAATCAACCACCGACCACGCAGCGCTGCTTTAGCAGTCTTAATGTAGCCCAGCGCTTAGGGGGTGGCGCAGTGCTCTCATATAACTGTTTACAGTAACAAGGCAAAATCACTGAATACGGAACACTGCATCACTAATATACCGAATACAGGAACTGTGACAAACGGCGAGTCGGAGAGGAAAATCTGTTTTCATGGTCCTATGGTCGTATGTAGAGATTTTACTGAGTTATAAAATCTATATATCAAACCCGCCTTTTGTTAGCTTGGCCCCGGTAGTACGGGTACGTATATAGGCATCCTTGTCTGGTGTGCCCTTGTCTTCCACCTTGTAGCAATATATGTTAGCACTGAACCACGTGTAAACACCGAAAACTTACACTCTAGGCAACGGACAAAAAACTGACAGTATGATGCTCTATGTGTTGAGTTTCTGTGCAGGCCTTGTAGTACTATAGTTAACAGAACAGAACTACGATAAATGGATAGAAGGTCATACATTTACCACATTCCTTTTTACAATTGGACTCGAAATGTCTTGGAGATCCGCAGTTGAAGCAACAATGTCGTGATTGCCAATTTTCTACTACCTCTTCCCATTGCTCTTCCCCTTCTGCAAGCTCCTTCATTAGTGCATCATGTAGAACAGTTTCTGAAATTCCCCTTTGATCTGTGTTCACACTAAGTGTCCCCGCCAGCCTATCAAGGTTGTCCAAGTCGTCGTTCCGTCCTAGCAGCTCAAGAAGATCAACGACAGATGCTCGCCAATCTGATTTAACATCAAATTTCCTTGCAATCCTGGCAAGCTTTGCTTGAATTTTTACTTTCCATAATTCCATGGAGTCTGCGTTATGGTTTTCGGCAGTTGACGTGTCATGTTGTCCGCTTGCTTCGGCCGCAGACAAGATCGATAACAAGACCTTTGCGTACGCTGCTGCAGTAGCAGCAGCGTACGGCTGCCAACGTTTGTTTTTGTGGGAGTCAGCATAGTCGCAGATCCCTCGAATTACCAGGCATGGGAGGGTATTCATCAGTCCTGCTGCCTCCATTTCGAAACAAAGAACTCCCCCTAGGTCTTTGCTTGACCGATCTCGGGTTTCACCGTCTCTCATAACTTGGTTTCCAGATGCTATTGTCCCATAGTGGATCTTTATCTCAGAGTCTGGCCGTTCTATTCGTTGCATCTCCTTGGCTTTGTCGCAGTTTTCGCAATACTCTCCATCGACATGGTTGTAGCTTGCTTCAAATAGAATGTCTGGGCCTGCCTCTGCACGTGTACACGTTTTGACCTTCTCACCAATTATCTCAATGTTGTGGAGAAAACTGATATAATGTTCGGAATGATGCGCTCGCCACATGCTCACTGTGGTAAGTAGAGCGGTTGGTGGTTTGTTGAGACGTCCTGTTTGCCGGAATCCACCCGGTTCATTCTTCCCAAAATCGGACGGGATTACTCTGTGTCCGACAACCACATCACCAAGCTGAATGTCGTTGTCGCGACTGGGGACCCCTCCGCCAATGCCTACCATCAGGCCAAACTCGATCGATGTGAATGTTGATCTCATCTGCGCGGCGACCGTAGCCGCAGCGTTTGTTCCTGGATTATCTGACGGAAGGCATGCCATCACGACGTTATGACCGCTGATACAGCCCAGCACGTAACAGTTATCATCGTTCGATTTTCTTCGATGGCATTCATGCTTCTCATCTAGCAATGCGGTTGCTGCATTTAACTCTAGAGGCAGAGCGCAGATCCATCCGATTTTGTAGTCCTGGATGCGAAGTTTTGGCAGCATGTTGGAAAGCTAAAGATCGTTCTAGCTAGCTAGCATGTGCGAGGGGCAGCAGGATAAAAGCCCAAATCCTTGTTGCTGCGCCACAATCTTGCACTACTTCACTATCCAATGGGTGATTGGATATTATGCAATTACAAATATGATTGATTAGAAATGCCGTACCAGAAGCTCGCGCAGGGGACAATTGTAACTATAGACTTACCGGTACTTATCAAGTAACGAGCTATAATACATCTGTATATTCAAACCAGTGTTGATACCGTGACTGATTTCACCAATCAATTGCGAAGAAGAAAGACACTTTAATTAGTAAAATACTAAATATAGAGCCTTAAAAAACGGCGAGTTAGGCAGGAAAATATGTTTTTATAATCATATGGTCGTATGTAAAGGTAAAAACCAAATGTTTGTCTTATATACAAATTTTGCAATTTCGGTCACCCACATTCAGGTGGTTTCTTCCCAAGCTACTGGCCAACGTAGCCTAGTCTCGTCGTACACTTTTTCTTCAATATGAAATAGAAGCTATGCTAAATATAGCAAATGCCCTTAAAACCGACAACATCAAAACCTCGGACAACCTCAGTGATCAGGAACACAGTTTTTGCGTACCTTTGGCTGTTTTGAGATTCTTACGCACTAAGCTGGTCGGCTATTGCTTACCTTCTCCTTGCCCGACTTCTTATCGTCCGCTCTTTATCACTTTACTTATCGTCACCCAACTCATTGTTATCCAAGTCATCGTCACTAGTACTTAAAAATTTGTATACATGGTGTGTCTACTCTGCTATGTCAGCTGAAAGTAAGAGTATCCATGACAAAAGAAAGAAAGAAAGAAATACATTGAATTCTAAAATTTCCCCCCTTCTCCTTCTCTAAGCTTTTTGTTTTTATGTGTTGTTGGCATGTTGATCAAGTTGTTAATATCGAGGAGATGGGACCTTGACTTGAGCCTTTACTCATTCACTCACTCACTCCTTGTTGAAGATGACCTCGACCGCCTTCGTACTCATGGTAAACGTCGGCAGGTTAACAAACGAACCTGGAACCCGGGGCCACACACTCGCATCTACAATCCTAAGCGCTTCGACGCCCTTAACGCGGAACTTGGAGTCGACGCACGCTTCGGCGGCGGTGGCATTTGGGGGGCCCATGCGGCAGCTAGATGTGGCGTGGTGGCTGAATGTCTCATCCTTGATTCCTTGGGCGAGTGATACGTCGGGGCTGGGCCAGACGCGCTGCGAAGAGGTGAATCATTAGTAGGTGGATATATAGGGTGGGGCGAGGAGTTGGAGAGTAAGTTTACCTCGTAGGGAATGCCCGTGTTGTCGTATCCGCGGAAGAGAAGCTCGGCGGCTTCGGAAAGAGCGGTCAGGTCCCGGTCAGCGTTATTTTCGAAGAAGTGGAAGTTAATAGCGGGTGTCATGCGCGGATCTTTAGAACGCAATTGGACGGTTCCTGCTGGGTTGGCAGTTTGCATCTTAATCACTGGAGAGGGGGATAATTTTACATGGTTAGCAAAGGTCGAAAAATTGGGCGAGATTTTTTTAATGGATTTTGGAAAGAGCTCTCATTCAAAAGAGACACATCGGACGCGCATGGGATACGTACCAGATGTAGACCAGTAGTGTGGGTCGCTGGAGAGATTGGAGTAGCCCGGCCAGAACCCAGGCTTGACGCCCGTGGGGGCGCTGCCGAAGCAAAGATCAGACTCCTCGTTCCAAGACACACTGCTACGACTGTTGAAAAGCAAGTATGCCGCAGATGCATACGGACCGGTGGCGTTGGTCTGCCACATGACGAAGCATGGGTCTGAGGCGTCAAAGGTGCCGGTGCAGGGGCCGGAAGTGTTGAGCCAGGGCTCTTGTGCGCGAATTGTGACGCTCGTCTCGTAATTGTCTTGCATAAAGTTGCCCTACATATGAACGTATAAGTTTTGAGCGTGACTAAGGGGCGAGAGATTTGAACATACGACGGCAGGAAGATCCATCACAACTGGAATATCGAGAGCCTCCAGTTTCTCGCGTGGACCGATACCGCTCAACTTCAGGATCTGGGGCGTGTTGAACGTGCCTCCGGAAATGATGATTTCTTTTCCGCGTACCGTTCGCACCTCTCCTTTCTGCGATGCGTTGTATTGTCCACCGGCCGAGTAAAGCCCCTCTCCTTTCTGGTACTCAATCGCAACTGCCTTGGGACCGGTTTTACCCTCCTCGAAGATGATTCTTTGGGCCAACGAGTGAAGACTAATTGTTAGCGGATGCCCTGCAGCAACCACAGCGTTAAGATGTCTTGCGATGCCGCTACGGGAAGCAGTCTCAGGGTCTATGGCGCTTAGGGCTGCATAGGTAGATGGCTTGTAGCGATCCGTGTCAACCCTATTAAGATCGCGGCCTAAGCGCCGAGCGAGGTCTTCGGTGCCGTTAGGGTACTCGCCCTCAACTTCACGGATAATTTCAGAGAAGAAGCTGCGGACATTGGGGAATTCGGCTACTGTCTCGAGGGTTCCGGGAGGGCTGCTGACCTAGCAAAGGCAGACATCGTCAGTCTCTACTCACGCAGATCTTTTCTGGTTGATTTTCTGGCAAAATCCTTCGAACATACCTTAATGAAGCCATCGTGGCCGTGGCCCGGAGTTCCCTCAGGTACATACGTAGCATTTTCCAGCGCCATAAGATGGCGACGCATTTCCTCATGTCTCCAGGAGTCATCGCCCGTCAGCTCCGCAATATAATCCCATTCGCTATCAGGCGCCCAAACAACGTTCATCGCATTCACCTGCGAACTGCCTCCCAGAGTGCCACCTCGTGGGTATAGGATCCCTGCATTAAGCACCTTCGTTCAGTACCGTTTAAAGGTGGAGGATGTGCAAAGCTTACGGTGTAGAGCCGGCTGGGGGATCTAAGCCGACATAGTAGGATCCATTTCTCAGCGTGTAAGCATATTTGGAGTCCCGAACAGCCTGCGTCCTGTTGTCAAAGTGTTCGACAAAATACTGCCACGAATGCGGCGCGTGTTCAGCGGCATACGCAAAACTTAGTTCATTCAGTCAGTAGGGCTGCACAAGGCAGATAAAAGTTGGGGGAGGATCAAAACTCACCGCGCGATCATAAGCTGATTGATGTCTTGGTGATGATCGCCTCCCGCTTCAATAAGAAAGACTGAGGCCCCCTTTTGCGCTAGGCCAGCTCTGTCATTTAGATATTAATGGAAATTCTGCAATAATCTTCAGTGTAGACGTACGCCAAAGTCCCCCTTCCGGGACCCGATCCAACAATAACGTAATCATATTCTTTGGTGTCAGGCGGCGAATATGCCTGTACGATGCCGGCGCTGGCTAGCAATGCAGCCACTAGCTTCATCATGACTCTGTTTTCCAATAATAAAAGAAATTTTCGAGTAACGAGATCGCGACACGTAAAAACTAGGTACGAGAAGAATAAGAGTATAGTAAAGTACAGCAGTGATAAAGATGAGTTGCTGCTGTTGTTGTAGCCATTATTGACGTAGTCGGAGCCACCAGTTTATATACACATAGATTGAGATATACTGAGAGCCTATTCAAGCAATGATGTACAGCAACACCTCTAATATACATCAATGATAGATTAGATTTTAGAGGTATACGTCATGCTGGATACGTAATGCTGAACGGTTAATGCTGTTCCGGCGATACCAATCCCTAAAGATCGTCGAGGTATGTACAGGATACCAGTTGAAGCGCCTAAAAGGGAAAACAATTTGGTATCAGAGGTGTTGGCATTCATCATTGTTTAGATAGGCTCTTACATCGGGATTGACACTAGTCCTAAAACTCTAGTAGGTTCTCAGCAGAAGCCGCACAGTGTCACTAACCTGCTGTGCCGTGCTCACGGCTCCTCTACAACTAACTATTAAACACGCAGCGCTGCTTTATCAGTCATAACTTAACCTAGCGCTTAGGGGGTGGCGCAGTGCTCTCCTGTAACTAATTATAGTAATGAATGAACACTGTATCACTAATATACCGAATACAGGAACCTCAACAAACGGCGAGTTGGACAGGAAAATCTGTTTCCATGGTCCTATAGTCGTATGTGGTGGAGAATGCAATTTGTATATTAACTAATGTAAAGATTAATCACCCCACGCTCACAGGAAAAGAAGGAATGTAATATCATAATAACTACACGTAGGAAGTACTGAGATGATGAGACCCGCTACACAAGGAACTAATAACAAGCGCCGATAATGACTGAAAAGACATAAAAGCATTTTAAAAACGAATCAAATCTCACAAAATTAGATCATAAGTGTTGGGAACGGCAAGGTATGAGGCAGATGTGTTTGCGCAGTAAATTCTAGCCCGCAAGCAAGATATTGGCCGAACTCAACCGCTGGCGATTAGAGGCAGCCTCTTCATGTACCTGATAACATAATGTCCCCATTTGTCTTCCGTGACCCCCTCTTCAGTTGCCTCAAGCGCTTTTGCCCACTTGACCCCAGGTGGTTGGGGCGCGTACTCATCCAAGTCAAGGTCTAATTCCTTGACTACCTGATATCCAAATTTTGCATATGCTTTCCATGCCTGATCAGACGAGTGCACCCAGGTGAAGATACCAAGGCGGTCTGCTATGTCGGCGCCGTAATTGATGAGTGCACTGCCGACACCACGGGATTGATGCGATGGAGCGACAATGAGGCCGATTACAAACATACACGACGTGCCAGGAGGCATTAACTCAGACATCATATGCTGCATATCGGCGTCTTCAAGCGCATGAAGACGGTTGATGCCATTTTCTTTGACCGGTTCGCCTTTTTGATCGTTGTTTTCTTCTTTTCTCTCTTCGTCTTTCTCTTGTTCTGCATGCTGCTCTGGCATCGGCGCCATATCACTCGGTCCCTGCCGCGGTATCTTGGACACGTCGACGCCCCTGAACCCCCAGCCCGCATGGCCCACAATCTCACCTGATTCCTCGTCTACAGCTTTGACGTATACATAAGTGTCCCGATGAAGGGTCGCGAGAAACCCATCTCGAGACACTTCATACATCACGAATGGCTGGGAACCAAGCTGTTTCACTATCGTGTGTCTATCTGTTGAGAAGGCTTTGGCAGTAATTTGCGCACAAGCCGGAATGTCTTTGTATTGTAGAGGTTGAATCGACAGTGGCACTGAGTTGTTTTCCGCCATGATAGCAGCACAACAGCGACGATGTTCGGCGAACCTGTTCGCAAACGTTATCATGGGTGAGGGAAACACCGTAAACCGCTGCCTGGTGACGAACTTGAGTAAAACCGCTCTTGATTTGAGCAAGTATGTTTTTCCGTTACTAAATGCACTTGAGTCTACTTGATCTCGGGGAAAGTAACTGTGGGATTGTCGGCGACTTTCTCGAGGAGCACTCGCGGGGGGCAAGCTGTACCTTGGATCAATCCAAGTCGGGTTGCTTTCGCAGCTGTTGCAAGTCCTGACGAGTCAAGCTGGGCTAATCATCAAATGACCTAGATAAAAATTAGCGTTACATTACCATACTACTTCGCATTGACGGCAGATGCTGTGCACAAAGTACAGCGCTGTGTGGGGTCAGTGTAGAGGCGGTGAATTCACCCCGCAAAGTCATTATGGGGCAGCTGAAACATACTCTTCGGGCCTATCACCTTCCCGGAAGCATGTTGGCTGCGAGCAGGGGTCTTTCAAAATTGGTCTTGGGTCCGGGGAGGGTTGCCACGGGTGGTAAGGTGCACCTCGAGGTTCGTTGGCATCAACTGGTCACGTGCACCATGCTTTGCTTACCTGCATTTACAAACCACGCTAATGCCGCAACACGTTACGATTCCTTATTAAGCTTTTTAGCATCCTGATCGTCCGCCAAATTTACTCTTATCTTATTGCCCTAAACCTTGCGTTATGTCCCCAACAGGATCTACGGGTGTCAGCGGCTGATATGCAGATGCATGTCGGTTTACGGATGTCTGAGCGTTTTGCATAATGATACCATCTGCTCTACTTGTGGCGACGTGCAGCAAGATAGAGCGTGGTAAAAGTACAGGCATGTTGATGCAGTGCACTTGTATTCACTCGCGGTTTCGCCCTAATCTCCAGTCAGACAAACTAGCGTGCAGATATGCTATGACGGCGTTTGGCATGCCGTTGACAATTGCGAGTGCAAGCTACTCTTCGTTGGCTACTGAGACGGTTCACGTGGGTTCCTATGCTTGTTCATCAGGACTGGCTGTCGGCCGGGCAGAATGTGGTTTCGCTTGCAGCGACCGGCGTTGCGAGGATTATGCGAACAAGGAATCGTTCAATACAGCGGACCCATGCAAGTTAGACAAATAGTCAAAGTATTGTGATCAGTCACATCGGTTTCTATAGGATTGAGTCACGAGGTAGCCTGGCAGCTGTTAAAGAATCGTGGAAGGGGTTAAAGCTTTTCCCACCTTTCTTTTCGTTTCGATTCCATTGACTCCCCTCTAACCAAAAAATCTGAATCTGTGGAAGAAGAATTTTATAAATCATCAGTTTTCAAAATCAACATGCCTGCTGAGAAGACCATCTACCAAAGAGTGTAAGCCTTCACGTTAGAAATCGCACAATGCTCGTTTCACTAAGCTCAGTATAGCCCAGACGAGGAAACTGCGTCTTCTGACCATCTCCTACAAGAGATCTCTGTTTCTCTTGTCCCGGAGTCAAAATGGCGCAAGGCAAAACATCTTGCAGGCAAAGCCATAGTCTTGGCTCTTGTTACGTGGGGCATCGTCAGTCTCGTGCTCCAAGCCTATATCAGCATCAAATCCCACAAGAAGATATCTTGTGACTGCGGTGCTAGCATCGCCGAAGCTTTGACTCTCGACTGCAAATACGACACAATGGCTGCGGCATGGTTGCCTCCAGCTTGCCGTGATGATGAATTGAGCGCCGAATTCGACCGCAACGGTCCTGGTCCAAACGGCCAGTGGTACTACTGGTCCGATCCGCACCGCAAGCACGAACTTACTCTAACGGAGCTTGCTAATCTTGCGGATACGGGAGAGCCATTCTTCACTGAATGGGCGTGGCATGTTGCCCATTGCACTTACTACTGGCGCAAGCAGGATAGGGGCAAGGCGTACATGGATTCTGCGGATTTGTATGGCCACATTGTGCATTGCGAGGAGGTCATCTTCAGCGATAGAGAGGCCACAATCATGTCCGGCATTGGGTTGAACAAGACCTCTTTTCAGTGACGTAAGTGGCGTCTTTGGTAGATCTAAGGGGGTCCATATATGAGTCGTTGTGCACAATGTCGATTTTCTTTTCCGCTGCCAGCATGTTAACTTCGACATCTCCCGTAGCTTCACCTATCGTTGAATAAATCAACTCTTGTTTCCGCAATGCATGATTTATCAAGGTAGATTCTTTGTGACTTACCGATTTCAAGATAATCGACATCTGATTCTTCTTTGTGCAATCGCAAAGCCCCGTCAACTTACGGATAAAAGAGCCTCCAGGGATACAAAAACATACTTCAGAGTCAATTGCTAGATCAATGAACAAAAGAGTCCCAAATCTGTAGCAGCAATAAAATTTTTGCTCTGAATTCCTGAGATTGCAAAGGCACTATCTAGCTAGGAATCTGCTCGCTGTATACGCTGCCATCAAAGATGAAAATGCGCTCTGCAGAAATACCCAATGCAGGCTTCGTGCACTTCCTGAAACATGCACGAGAGATAGAACTATGCTGCTTAGAATTGCAGACAGTATCTGCGGCGCAGATATGGCTGCATTGTGTAATCCCATGACTGATGCCGAAGTAGTACAGTCCAAGCTCAACCCGTCTGTCTTTTCCTCGTCGGCTTCCTTACTCTCAGCAAGCTCAGTCCCAATAATGGCATAAGGGGTCCACACTGTGAAGGCCCACGATATACCTGCCACTGCCACAACTATTGTACCACCGGTGCTAGTTGTGACCCATTGAGTGCTTATCATAAGGGTAGCCAACAGAATCTGAGACGCCGCCCAAAGCCGGGACATGATCAAAGTCCATTGCACCTTCGATTGTAGGGGATCAACGGCTCTCCCGATAAGATGTGATAAGACCAGATTTGTCACTAAGGACACTACAGCAAAATTTAGACTCCCAAAAGTACCCAAATAAGTAGCCTTCTTTCGAATGAGATTTTCTGCCTCAGGATTAACGCTGGGAGCGGCCTTATAGATGGATTCAGTGTAAAGCTCGGCGATATACCTTTACATTCTCTTTAGCTTCAATGAAAAATGCATACGAAGAGAACTCAGAACCTACGTTGTGGAGTAATAGAGAAATGGGAACCATCCCATCCACGACCAAAACTGTACGTAGAGGACCTGCCTTATCTTCCTCGGAACCCGTGTCCATGTGCGTCGTAGATGATGAATCATGGATTCAATCGATTTTGTGGATCCCATCTGTACACTTTGGGATAAGGTTTTCTCCTCCAGACGCCAACAAGTCCAGCCGATAGAAACCATCAGTGCAGCAGACGCCAATAAGCACAAAAATTGAAATTGTGATGTGTTTGGTAATCTAAACCAATCCACGAGTGACATTGATCCTGCGATGTAACCAAAGATGTTACCGACACCCGCCATGTAGCTGGCCCATGCGTTTACCCGGGCCTGTTGGTGAGCAGGACAGTTGTCCACGATCATTGCTCTCAAAGCGACTTGAACAGTCGCGACGGCGATATTGAGGCAGTAAACGAAGACTACTGCTAGGACGATAGCCAATTTCTCAACAGACCTCGGTGGAAGTGACGAGCAAGTATCGAAACAACCGGAAACTGTTTGAGCCAGCTCTTTAGATCTTGATAGAGCGATGATTGCTGTGACTGTGGCTATGGTTCCCACAATAGCGAAAGGACGACGTCGACCCCATCGACTGTGACAATGATCGCTGTAGACTCCAATGACAGGCTGAACGATAAGACCACATAGCGGAGCAGCTAGCCAGACAAGCGGGGTCCAAGATTTTGCAAGACCCAAGGAGATGAGAAAAGGCTGGGGTGTTCATGTCAATTACTGTGAGAAAGAAGACTCAGATATACGTACAGCGCCGTTTGAAAGTACAACTGACCAGACTACCTGCAGCCTAACACGCAATTCAGTCAATGCATTTATGTTTTGAAGTGAAGAACACTCACCCTCCAAGACCACACGTCAAAGCGAATAGATTCTTCTTATACATGAAACGTTGACTTTCTACACCATTCGAGTACATTTTGTGGCTAGCAGGAAGAATCTGCTGGCTGATAAGCAATAACAATGATAATCAATCACTACTGATGTTTTGAAAATTTTGACTGGTGTACATTGAGCGAGATTGTTGATTGAGAGAGTTTCGATAGATTGGCCAGCTAGTGCACAGGTGTTGTGAAGCTTTAGGAAGAGTCACTGCGTAGCTAGTAGCACGCTTCTGAATATTGCATCCCGGACGTTCTGCATCTTCCCCCCCCTCTTTTCGTCAGCAACTCGGTTCCGTAGAAGCTAGACCCAAGTAACACACTCGTGCATCCGCCACCCGCTGAGATACCCTGCACGGCCCAAGCGTTTTGCATAACCCCATTTTTTTATACCCTGACGGTCTACCGCACAAAGCTGGTCACAGGGTCCACAGAACTATACGAGGAAATCAGCCGGATGCATTCAGCTTTTAAGTCTCGGGCCGAAAAGAAGTTCGCGAAATGTTTAGCTACTATGGTATGTTCAGGCCTAGGTGGGACTTGATCAGCCAAACTGTTATGCATGTTAATCAGAAAATACCAATAAGGTTATGCTATACGATGGGGATGATGCTTTGTATGTCGACCTTCTTCTTCTGGATCAGCGTGAATTGCTCGCTGAATGTTGTGTAGCGACCATCTATCCGACAAACCGCGACCCCCAAACACAGGGAGGGACTCATTCCCCCTTTACTCTTCTTTTCAAACTCCCCAGAAACTCCTCCATATTTGCAAGCCCTATGTCTCCACCAATTATACCTGATACGAGCACCCACGATCTGGAGATTATGGAACACGATGAAGAGAAGAGTCTTCTACATATGCGTCCCAAAAACTTGGACCAGAAGTCAAAGAAAGGCTGGATCTTTATTGCAATTCAAGCTTTACTGCTGGCCATTGGCGTCATGGTATTGATAATGATCGCCCGACTTGTTCATCGGTTGGAAGACTCCCTCAGTTCCACTCGTTATCCATCACTAGAGCTTCGAAAGGATCCATGCGGTCAGACACCAGCAGCAGCAAGAGCGGCAGGATGCACTTTCGATCTCGGTACCGCAGCATGGCTTCCACCGGATTGTTTTGATGAGGAACTCCACGCTGAATTCATGTCACAAGGCCCATGGAAATTCTATCACAATACATCCGACTTCGTATGCGGCGAGGATTGTCTCACGTATCCCGAACCATCTCAGCTTGTGCCATTGGAGACAATGGATGATATCAGTGGATATCTTAGTTATTTCGTATGGACGGACCGACGATATCATGTGTCTCACTGTATGTACGCCTGGAAGCTGATGCATCGTCAAATGGAGAAAGGAAGGAAGATGGATCAGATTTTGATTAGCTGGCACCATACAGCACATTGTGTGGATTCGATGAATAGGACGTACATGTCGCCAGAGGTACCATTGGAAAAGGTCATGACAGCGGTTGCTATAAGTTTTCCCAATTGTTGAAAGATTGTCAAATCGTTTAAGACGCTTCCTCATTCGATCCAAGCTATGGAATTCAAGCTCGTGTAGTATAGGCGTTGGTCTGAATAGGCATCGCAAATATACAATATACACTGGTTGCAGCTGCATCAAAGTTCAATGCATTGACTTTCAGTATTCCACTTCCGTTGAGTAAGTACATAACAAGACTATGAGAACAACCCTTCACTCAGCGACTGTCTCATCATCGAACAAATCCGAATTCAATCCCGCAGTAGATTTTGTGTTGATCTCATGTAGTGGACGACAGCTCTTCAAAACATCCTCGCAATGATTGACATGATATTCTCCTGTGAAGCTCTGCTCAAGAGCAGTTTTACCGCTTACCCTAGCCCGCGATTCTTTTCTCCAGTAAAATAAGCAATGAGCAATGTGCCATTCATGAGTTGTCCAAAACGAAGCTTCGTCGCCCTCTTTCTCTGCTAACATTGCCACTTCTTCCAAGGTCCACGTATCGTTTCCTGACTGAGTTTTAAAGTAGTCCCATTCGCCGTTGTCCCCGGGTCCGGCGTGATTGAATTGGTCGATAAGCTCATCGTCTCTGCAAGCGGCAGGAAGCCATGAGGTAGCCATTGGATCGTATTTGCAACCCTTCGATAAGGCTTCTTGAATTGAGCCCCCGCAATTGCAATCAACCACGCCGTTACTGGTGGCAGTCGACAGTACAAGCAGGCGAATGATTGTGATTATTCCAATGCCGCAAAGAAAAACCAGGACTGTCCTCCAAATAATTGTGTAGAAGTTTGACCATCTACGCTTGGGCTGCAAATTGATATCATCTAGAGTTGAGCCCTCTGTTTGAGCCAGGTACTGGTAGCCGGTTTGCTGTTGTTTTGTAGCCAGCATGATGTGTACGAAGATTACCGGGCCTTGCAGCTGGTCAGAAGTAGACTAAAAGACTTTAAGGACAACTAAAGCGTTGAAAAAAGTTTCGTTGGCGATTGAATGGAAGTCAAAGAAAAGTCTGATGGACCTGCCCAAGAGAACGAGAGGGGGTACGCGAGACTACCTGAAAACTTTGGACTTCAACCACGGTAACTCAGCCGCTTCCAATTCGGAATAGGTAGTTCAGAACTATACTAGATGAAAGTCAAATGATATTGCATGCTTCCTATCAAAGGCAAGTGTTGTGTTGCCGCATCATCTTAACAAATCAAGGTTCGTGGTACTGGTTAGGGATAGATAAAATGCAGATCGTTTCAATAGTCACATCTGGTTTGCAGCTCATGCAATACCCATGTCTTTGTGTAGCTGGTGTTGATTACTATGCGCATGTCGCCTCACAATGCCGTGAGTGCATATGCAAGATGCTGATCTTGCATTAGTGCACGCGTTCGGCTACAAAGCTCCAGCTACCGATACAACTACCTAGGTATGTTAAGATGTGGACTTAGCTAGCTTGAAGATCACAAGACCTGTTTTTCGAACAGATGTACGTGTACTTGCAGCCCGGTTCGCTTCAGATCTGCGTTGGGAATCAGCCGCGATATCGGAACCGATTTTCCAGTACCAACATACTCCCGTCTTCAAGCAACAGGACAACTTCTCACTTTGCATCCATTCACAATTGCTGTCGCCCCAATGCTTGAATCACTTCCCGAACATGAGGTACCCTTTCTACCAAAGGACCACACTTTCATACCAGCCTCAAAGGCTGCTGAAAAAAAATTGCACAAGACATCTCGGCGGACGCTACTCGTTGTAGCAGTCATCAGTGCGATTGTTTCGACGATTGCCACAATTTCACTGCATAGCTTTTTATCGGCTCATTTGACTACCTCATTGAAGACGTCTTCCTTGGTACATGAGTCTTTGCCATCTTTATCCGTTCCGCCTCTGGGAAGTGTGCTTCGAACATACATACCTGAGCCGCAATATGTGGCCCAGAACTTGAATGAGAGTCACGATGCTTGGATGTCGCTATTTCCCAGTAAGAGATCAACACCTCAACGCCAGACTAGGCTAACCTGATGAAGAGGGCATGGGCTATGTATCGATGGACAAGATTGGGTCTGAGGGCCCCGTTCCTCAAATTCTTCAGGACATGAGTACAGATGGCTCTGGAAGATTCTGTGTGGCAGGATTTCACCAGCTGCATTGTCTGGTGAGTGCCATTACCTTTCGCAGGTACCCCCAAATTATTGACGATATCAAGTACCTCATTTACGCCGACTTCCGTCGTGCGCTCAGCGGGGATATCCAAGAGTCGGATATGCACACGCTGCACTGCTTTGACTATCTTCGTGAAAGTATCATCTGCGCTGCAGATAGTGCATTGGAGCCGTTCCGTTCTCCTTTCGACGGTGGTACTGGTGGAGATGGGATTGATGGATTTGGGAGTCTACATCAATGTCGTGATTTTAAGCAGCTTTTTCAGTGGAGTGAGCGTTTTCGATATAATGATGAACATGACGCCGAAAGATTTGAAGGATAGAATATATAGGCTGATTATCAAATTGAAGACTTTTCGTCCTTTCCTGCTGCTCGTAGATGCGAAATCCTCCATATATCTTCGTTGCCTTACCTGAAGTACATTACGGGCTTTGGCTATGCTTGAAATATGGTGTTAATCGAACTTTTTACTTTTAAAATACGTTAAACATCCTCTTAACGTAGCTTCTACGGGCGTTTTGCATACGATCTAGACGTGAATTCCTGTCAGACAACAATCCTAGGGTGTGTCAAGCCCCGTAATACACACGTGAAAACCAGAAGATCGCGAGATTGTCCCACGATATCTGTCAAAATCTTGACAAAGTCCTGAATGGGTGATTATATATCTGTGGTTGAAGATCACAGTAGAAAGTCTCACACACGTTTCACGAATTGATATCAATCAAAGAATTCACCAGTTCCAATATTGCCTAAGCTATTGATAAAGAGTGACATTTAGAAACAGCTATTAGCTAGCAGATGACCCTGTATCCATCCTATGTGACCTGCTCCAGCCACAATGTCTACCTAAATGACCGACGACGATCAGTTCCCACCCTTCATACATTGCTTGCCCAAGTTGTGCCAAATCAATCAGTATCTCCTGGATATCTAACTCCAGGGTAGGAGTTAGTTCGCTTTGTGACCTCGTCTGCGTCACCTGGATACTTCACACCTGGGTAGATATTGGTACGTTTGGCAACGTCGTCGGCATCTCCAGGATATTTGACCCCTGGGTAGATGTTCGTTCGTTTAGCAATGTCGTCGACATCTCCAGGATATCTTACTCCAGGGTAGGAGTTGGTTCGCTTTGTGACTTGGTCTGCGTCACCTGGATATTTGACTCCTGGGTAAATGTTCGTTCGCTTGGCAATGTCGTCGACATCTCCAGGGTACCTAACTCCAGGATAGGAGTTGGTCCGTTTGGCAATCTCATCAGTATCACCTGGATATCTGACTCCAGGATAAGAGTTGGTACGTTTGGCAATGTCGTCGGCATCTCCAGGGTATTTCACTCCTGGGTAGATGTTGGTACGTTTGGCGACCTCATCTGCATCCCCAGGGTATTTCACACCCGGGTAGATATTGGTAGGAGTGCGTTCTTTCAAGTCACTATGACCGCCTTCGTGAGGAAGAGGGGCAGCAGTAGCCAACGCAAGCAAAGAAGCAACGAGAAGAGTGGTGCTCAACTGAACCATGATGAATACTGGCAAAGATCGTTGTCTTGGAGGAGTTTGATAGAATTTTAGTGTAGTTAAGAGGCATATTCACGGTCAAATGTCCTCAACTTAAACAGATTGAAAGGTCTGTCATGCCGGTATCGGGTGCTTCAGTCCATTACATGTCGAGCTACAAGGACAAAACTTCGACATCTTAGCATTGGTTTCACTAGGTCATTCTGCACTAGATTATTTTGCGTCTGTTCTAGAGCCACTATCACGAGTGCTTCTTAGCGGTGACCGCTTCCTCCTGTTTCTATCCACGATCTGCATCAACAGGCTTTGCAGGCGATCTGTTGGAGTGGAAATATACTTGCACCTTCTGAATATGGTATGCGATAATCTTAGCCTACACGTATGAGCCATTCACAAGCGCAGAGAAGTCGATAACGTTTCCGAGCTGCAGCGTAAATCTACTGTAGTCCAGCTTGAGTGACTTGAGTTCCACCATAAAAGAGGATGTGATTACCTCAAAGGGGAAGGTACAGAGATGCCAGGGTGAGGAACCTCAAATTTTGGTGACGTGAAGATCGCTGGCGACGATGCATGCCCCATGTAGTGTACATACGCGGTAAGCACTGTGGCCCTGCGCGCGACGCTACACAATCCTTGTTTCTAGTACCGTAAGCATGCATATGCAGCATCGTTGAGGCGGCCCCGCCCGGAAAGTGCAATGGCTAGACTCAAGGGCCCGCTTCTGCTGAATGCTTCTGCGCCTAGCAGTGTAACATACCCCGTTGAGTAATCACTTAGGACTGGGTTTAATTGCGCTAGAGCTGAGTCCTAATCCCCACTTTGATACGGTCAGCTGCGCCCACATGCATAATTGACGCTTTCAATTTTCCGGGGAAATATGAATCACATGCAGCAATTTCAAGTAGAATAGCAGTCTTCTGCTTCATTAGTCTTCTGTTATCACTGTCTTTCATATCTTCTTTGTACTTTGTCAGATTTGCATCAAACTTCAATCTTGCCAAAGATGTTGCCTCTTTTCAACACACAGTATTCATCTGTCGCGTCGGACGATGCATCGTCGTCTCGGAATTCCTGTGATGACACCAGCCCTGAGAAAGGTTTACTTACCAATGAACCTAAAATCAAAAGAATCACTAAAAGGACAACAATACGTGGGGCAATCTTCACAATCCTCATATGTCTACTTGCTACAAGCCATTTCGCGCTATGGATCTTAGGGCGCAGAAGCATTGACGTTGATCATTTATGTCTGCATCACACATCGACGTTTTGTAGGCTTTCCGAAAGCTTGTCAAATTTCACAGGGTTATTGACAAGACGCAGCACCCGTACTTGAAGCTATGGAACCGAAATACAAAATGGTACAGTTCAATGGCACATTGGGTTATCCGTCTGAGTTCACCGGCGACCCAAGCCCAGAATTGGATGCTGTTTGGGATCGATGGGGCTATGGTACGTCAACCCGAGCAGTTTAAACATGGGATAAGAAAATTTTATCTGACTCGAGTGAATAGTGAAGTATGCGAGTATTCCGGAAGAGACGTTCATGAAACTTCCTGGAGCAGACCCTGATGCTGCTCGCCTGACGCCGGAATACGGAGGCGGCTATATTGGCTTCCTAGAGGTCAGCCATCACATGCATGTAAGAACTCAAGCATAACATCCCAGTAACTGTATTCTGACTGCTACCAGTGCTTGAATATGCTACGTCAGGGCATTCATCAAGACTACTACAATAATCCCGAACACCCTGAGCGAATGGCACCTGTCTTCACAGACCGACCATATACGGTCAAAATACATCTGCGTAAGTTCGTTGACACAATTACAACCACCTAGCTAATATTTTCTTAAGAACACTGTATTGAGATCCTACGGCAAAACATCATGTGCAACGCGGATGTAGGAGTCATTCCCCACCAATGGATTACGGCAACGCCGGATCCATATGCGAACTTCAACACTTGGCACAAATGCAGGGATTTGAGTAGCGTAGAGAAATGGATCCACGAGAATGAAATACCGGACACGCCTGATGGAAGTGATTTGCCGATTCCGCTCAACTCAAAGATCTTTGCGCAGCCACCCTGATCAGGTTGCGAATGAATCTCCAATGCCTAGCTCGGAAGACAGTTTTAATCCTGCGCGATGAAACAAGGGAGAAAAATGGAGATAATGCTTTTAGCAGAAATATAGGCTGATCAGCGAAATTCAAACGTCGTCATGTCTTCTTATATCAGTGAAATTCAGATGCCGTAGTGTCTTCTTATGCTGATACCTAAATTTGAAACGTTGAGAAAGCGATATTTTATCGTGCAACCCATTTATTGTGCAAGGCACCCCACTCGATACAGTGCTGCGTATTGGCGGTAAAGCGCGATAATACATTTTTAGCTTTCTGCAAAGTCAGCATGAACACTTGGGTGGCAGAAATGAGATATAAGAAGTGCTCGTCCAGCATTGAGGCTCCTCTCTTTTTTGCTCTGCTCAAATCTTTCGTCACCTGACCACAGTCTTGGCACTCAAGATACCTACCCATGTCTGCAACTCAATACCACGACGTCACCTCCTCGGAGTCGATTGGCTTGTTGGACGAAGAAGTTCCAGGGGACGAGAAACCGCGACTACGAAAAAAGTCATCATGTTTCTATCTGCTCTGGCTGTTACAACTCATATTCTTCACTACTTCCCTCACCTTTTTCTTCGCTGCGCTTTCACTGTCACATTCTTCACAGAAGACCAAAGAATGTGTGGGTCTTACTTACTTTGATGAACATGTGGATAATACATGGGAAGAGCGGCGGTTTGAAGATAGCCTTGATTCGATCTATCGTGGTCCGCCGAATCCGAGTGTTGATTTAGCGTGGCGCAGTTTGATAAACGGTATGCAGTTGAAAACGTCCAACACCGGCAGCCTAGCTAAAATCTTGAAGTAACACGGCACTCAATCACACTTGAGCAGATACGGGCCATTGGCGCACCGGAGTCATCAGTCAGGTTCCCCGAGAGAATGGGTGGAGGATATATGGCCAACACTGCCGTTTTTCACCAATTGCACTGTGTGGTAAGTTCCAAGACCGAAATTTTCTAGTTGGCCAGACTTTGACGTATATCAGAACTTGCTATGGCAATATACGTATCGGGAATACTATGAACCACTAGAACCTATACTACAAGAGGGCGAAGAGAAAGTGCATCAGCATCTAGGTATGAAGACTCCAAAACATCTTGATAAAAATACTTACACGAGTCCAGATCACTGCGCAGATATAGTTAGACAAGCCCTTATGTGCCACGCTGACACCAGCACTCTGACCTATAGTTGGCCAGAACGCAAGGGTGATACGCTGAAAGAAAACCACAGTCTCCCACGAAAGTGCCGAAGATTCGATCTCATCATGGATTGGGCCAAGGAACGTGAAGTAGTCTGAGAAGGTTTCGACATTTAAAAAGACAGCAATAGTAAATTTATTGAGGATTTTACGCCTTGGAGGAGGCGCAGTCAATCATATTATGATTGTGGCTCCTGAGCCCAGTCACGCAATCTTCCAGGTTTTTCAATTTCGAATCTGTAATCTTTCCTGGGATTTCAATGCCAGCGCATCGTACGAGCTATATTCAGACGAAGCCTTTGCTTATTTTGTCGGGGATAAAAAGACTTATGAACAATCCAAGAGGCGCGCAGTCAATATATTTTGCACAAGTGAAAGCATTTCTATTTAATGTTACGGAAACCTAAGTTGTTTGCCAAAGACAGATTCATTCCCACATTTTCAAAAGTGTAATTGAATCACATCCCCTCTGAATATCCACCGGCGATGCTTGATTCCTGATCAGTTCCTTCTTTATGAAAAGACCCGGGGCCGAGGACGAGGCATAGTGTTTCCTCCCTACCTGTGTTAATACCCAGGGTAGCAATACTCTGTGATGATCAATCCACAATACATAGTTGAAATCAAGGCCAGAAGTTAATGTAAAATTATAGCTGCCCTCATAAACAAACGTGCTGAAAACTTTCACTCATTGAAAAAATAGAGAGAAACTGCGACGCAGACGTCAAACCTCCTCCCTCATAATTCCACCCCTCTTCGCCTTCCCAGTTTTACTACTAACTCTCAGATTTCCCCTCTCGATACTTTTTACCGCTCGTTTCCGCAGTCCCTCTCTAATGTCCTCGATGCTTCGTTCGTTCCATACGGAATAGCCTTCATTGCTCAGCGGGTGGAGGAGCTGGTTAGCAGGGTCGCAGATAAAAGTGTCGCTGGTCTTAGGCGTCGACGCAGCAATGATATTAATTTCCGCTTCGAGTTTATCACAAAAACTGTCGAGTGGGAGGTCATTGACGTCGTTGCCAAAAGGGTTCTCGAGCTCGGCGCCAATATAGGCAAAGCCTAGGATGATGTACGCTGCGACTGTCACGAGGGTTAGCAAGGTGTATTCTTTGCTGAGTTTTGGGAAGGGTGATTTACAAAGTGTGCCCGGAATCGCGATCATGCCTAGTCTGTTGTAGAGCTGAAACGGAAGGATTAAGATGTACACCCATGTAAGTTGTGAGATAGCGATGGTATATGCGAGAGGCAGGGGCGTGTTCAAAATCCTATCCGAGGTTTCTAGGATATCGTTCATGGTCGCAACGGCATTAACTATCAATCATAGCAAGTAAGCCAGGCGGATCATCATGGTATGATGAAGGAGACGGCTCGTTATGGTACTTACAGGAGTGAGTAGCGTAAAGGTTTCCCTTAATACCGCTGGCCGTGATGACCTCACGTAGGTATACGGCCAGGTGGTTCAATATCTCTAATGGTAGGTTGCCGAGTGGGTGTGTAGCCCGTTTAATAGTCTTTCGGGGGTTCGATATGGCAAAGGGGACACCAAGCTGCTCCCCTAGAGTCTTCCAAAAGCCCTTCTTGGAAGGCTGGTCGCGTTCTAGCTTGACCGCTGTAGCAGTTCTAGCGAAAGTGTCGAGATGAGGGATAAGTCCTTTAAGATCGGCATAGTCTGTATAGGGTTCGAAGCGGAGGCGGTGTTTGAGTGCGCGCGCGTATGCGACGATAAGATTCAAAGCAGTTCTGTCAAAACAGACATGTTAGACGCATTGGTTTACAAAAGATGCGGTTGAGTCATATGAGCGAGACGAACATCTTTCCAATCAAATCTTTTTTCTCACTTTCCTCCCTCTCTGCAACGTTGATCCAGATATGTCGCGCGAAATTATGCGATGTGTTCATTAGCAACGTCCACGCTCGCCTGCCCTCCATGTACCGCTCATACGCCGTCGTGCTGCGCACCGATAGTGACAATGCCACAATAAACCCCAGAACAGTAAGTAGTGTAGGTCTAATAGAGACTGTCGAGGAAGACACGCACACATGCGTGAGCACCGGTCAGTGGAACTCTCGTGACAATGTCATCTTTACAGATTTCACTCACCATCTTTCACGTGTCGCATGAACATACAAACGCCCACTGTCCAGAACACCACGACAATCAAAGGAAGAATCAAGCTTGGGAGGCAGCTTCCGTGAATCCGGAGCATCATTGGCCATTTTGAGTGACGATCAAGCTCACGCGGACCGAGCTGGAGGAAGGGGTCTGTTAGCTATTATCGTGGCAACGGGAACATGTATAGCACGCACAAAGTATTCGTCAAACTGGTGACTCTGGAAACTGCGGTGTTTTTCGTGGGAAGAAGACGGTATGAATGATTCAAAGTGACGGGGCGTGCTAGATCGCGACCCGAGTTTGTAGTCGTCTATCGAATCCCTACTTTCGTCCTTTTCCACGAACAGTGAGTGACGCACCGTGTCCATAGCTGTCAAATACAAAATACTAAAAAAAGAGATGAGGACAGAAACAAAAAGGTGGCGAGACAGTAGGATCTGTTCACTAAAACAGACACTTAAGTATACCGCGAGTCAAGGGGACGAAGGACTCATGCTGCAGGTGCTGCGCGCACTCGTATATATTTGTCCCATTTGTTGAATGCTACGCATGCATATCTCCATATCAATTTTGACGAGGATCCTACTTGTAAGCTGAGCATGTAAGCTAAGCCTCCTGAGTAACTTACTCTCAGCTAGCAAATTAGTTGGGGCTACGTGTGTGAGTTGGTTGGTTTGTATAACTAAACCTGGTCCAACCTGGCCCCCAACCCTTACTAACATAGGTGACTGGTATGACCAACGCGCTAGCAAACGGCTAGGCTGTGGGGTCGCCCTGAAATGCAGTGAGCATTTAAAGGGCTTAAAAGAGATAAAGCTCCATAAGCGCGTCTCACGGAGCCGGAGAAATCGACTTTTCTGAGTGGACAAGCAATGTTTTGTCTACACGCAAATCTTTCGAGAATGCTAACCACAAGTGTCCACATAGTGCGCACAGATCTTTCCCAGGGGATTCAAAATTGTCATAAAAAAGGCAGCATGGTACCAATCAAATTCATGAATTAAAGGGCCATATATGCGACAAAAATGCTTTCAGTATTCTACACTAAACGGTATGACATGCAAGTATGATTAGGAGGGATAAAATTGGCATGATGGCTAGGATACGCCGCAATGATGTGAGACGCTACGGCGTAGTATATTATTAGCAAAATTTGTACTCGGAAGTTCTTGGGTCTGCTGCGGATAGTGATACTGTTGGTAAATATTATGATTGGGGGTCTTTTACTCTTGTTATGATAGCATCAAGTTCTACAAAAGGTGGATTCAACTATGCTGATCCCTAAAAATTATAGCACCGAATTCGTTAAGGATATGCTCCAGCTATCACCAAGCAACGCAACATGCATCGGATAGTTAGTCGCCTTGAGTTTGTCGTTCGTTTGGTTTGTTCCCCTCAAGTGCTCCGTGTATACATCAATTGATTAATGTTCTCTGTTTTTGCGCACACCCTACTGCAACTGCATGTTAGTAAACTAATCAATTGATCTTATTGATGTCTCGTACAAAGTCTACTATAAACCTAGGGTCAACTGGTGGTTACAGTATATAATAAGAGTCTCAATACACCATGCTATGTGGTATGCCTATAGCGAATGATGCATACCTATGTACGTACGTCGCATCGGTCCTATATTATTAGTATAAAGCCAGCTATATACAACTAGGGTAGTTACAAGTTATAACTTGTGTCTCAATATGCCACAGGACATAGTATCTTGATAACGAGCAACTCAGTACCTACTTTACATATGTATGTTTTGGCAGTCACAGAATTCTTAGAACTTTGAGTCGGGCTAATGCATACATTGATCACTGATGGTAACAATTGAGTAGCAATGTTGACTGTACATGTATCAATTAATTGATGTAGCAATGGATCTAAGCTAGGTATGAGCTATCCAAAGCCAAAGCGCTAGCCTCAAGGGATCTAGTCCTGACTCCTCCTCCATATCCCCAAATTAAGGTGTCTCGGCTGTTCTGTAACCCACCATCAAGCTTTTCAACGCCAAGCATGACGTCTTATCCGGGTTTAGCTTTCCGCGCGAGCTCTAGGAACCAATGAGACGCCAGTATCTAGACCGGGGGAATGATTGTTAGTACCAGTTGACAACTGGTCTAACTAACGAGATGCTTTACTCACCATGCAGGATATCAGCAATATCTACATTTGGCATTGATTTGGGGTGCATCGACATTGTGTTTCGGTGCTGGGGTGCGGCAGAAGCCAATTTTTCCAGTTGGAGTCGTTGTCTTCTCACACCGGTATGGACAGTCCTGGTATACATGGCCACAAACGGACGAGTAGTAGACATACCAGCCGCAGGAGCAATTGTTCGGGTTGGAGGGATGGTTGACCAGGCGATTGAGGACATCCTTTGCCATTTGTCCTGGTGGAATCGGCGCTGGCGGGTTCGGCTGTGCCATGTTGATTGCTTGACAACGATATTTGAGGAGTAAGAGATTGATTATGTACCTACCAATATAGGCATGTTCTGTTTGCAAGTACGCGATTATCTAATCACCATTCAATCTTTAGGCAGCAGCCCACGTGATACTGTAGGCAGGCTCCAGCCTTGGAATTATTCAGATTGATGTCAACAAACGCGTGAGTAGGTCTACCTATCAATGTACTTCAGTATCTGGCGCTAGGGTGCGTAAACTCTGGCCGAGGATTTTCCGGCAGCCTCACAGCCCCAACCGTTCCTTGTGTTGAGACTAATCTGTCATCCATGCCAACTCTTCCTTCAATTGACCATGATTAAACCTGAGCACAGGTTTTGGAGCGAGGGGCAAATATTTACCCCAACGGGTGATGACCCCAGATCCCTAGCTGAATGCAACGTTTAGGATTAGGATCAACTCCGCCATATCAAAGTTAGAGGCACTGCCAAGCTCATTTGACCTGAAGAGGACGTTGAGATTAGAATATTGGCACGATTCGTTGATTGCCTGTCGCCCAATGTTCACAGGGTAACCGTCGACGACGAAGGACTCATTTATGAAGTTTCCACAGATCCGGATGAGGACACCTACGTAACATTCATTGCGTATCTTCCTTTCTCGATGGCTGAATCGCTTCACGATTGCCGTACAATCCAGCAATCCAAACTGCAAGAGCTCGACAGACTTGGACCAGGTGTTGACTTGTCAGCATACCACGACGAATCCGGAGTGTCTCACAAGGTTGCCTTCAAATTCAATCCTATTGCCAGACCTCTGAGGGCGCAGATGCAATGGGATGAAATCAACTTGCTCAAAAGCTTACCGCCGCATCCAAACTTAGTGCCTTTTGATCGAGTAGTTCTCGAGGACGTGGAGAGTCGGGTGATTGGATTTACAACAAAGTACATTTCCGGTGGATCCTTTAATGACCCAAAGCGGCCTTTCCGTTTTAAATGGCTGCAACAACTCACCCAGCTTGTTGACTTCTTAAATCTGGATCTGGGAATTATGCATCAAGACATTGCGCCCCGAAATCTACTCGTCGACCCCGAAACCCAGAATATTCTTCTATTCGACTTTGATCGGGCTGCATGTGGAAAATGGCGCTTATCGGACGGACGAGACGATGTATCTGGCGTGGTATATACCCTACACGAGCTCATCACGGGTGATGGGTCCTTCACAAAAATCCCTCATTGGGAGCGAAATATGGAATTGGTACAGAATATACCAGAGTGGATTTGCAACCGCGAACTTGACTCTGACGTATCAACGTTTCGTAACTTTTTGAACGAATGGGTAACGAAGCGAAAGTCCGGCGATGACATGCAAAGATATCTCGACGCGCCCAATCGCCCCCAATGGCCGGACCTCCCAACACCCCCCGACTACAGTGTACCTTTCGAGCTTGGCACGTTTGAGAACGGAGAGACAAACTGGGTCACGGGTTGGCGGAGCGTGTGCACTGCGAGGGAGAAAGGGCAATACATCTTTCGTTGGGAAAGGCCACCATAAAGCAGGTTAAAGAGGTCCGAAAACGCTGTGTGATAGCATATCAACCACAGCGTCGCATCATCATCAGCTCGGACTATCTACAAGGATTGCTTTATGGGACTCAATAACGAGATACGGATGGATTTAATCATGGTGGTGGCTGGATTCAGTTCAGGATGTCTGACTTTTAAGCTCAAGACGTTCATCTAGATCTGTTGCTAAACTCGCCTGCGCAGAAACTCAGTGTGTAAGCTACCTGGATAGCTAATGTTTAGCCGTCTCTAGGTGGTTTGTTTAGCCCTATAGGGACCTACACTAGCTGTTTCTTTTTATGGCGAACATCTTTCCGTATCATCTCTACAGAGCTTTCCCACCCCATGGGCTCAGCTTCCTTCACATTATGCACCTTACCCACTGTTTAGACTAGAAACCAGAGAGACTATCTTCTCTCCTAGTCTAGAAATACCGGTCGTCCCAAAAAGAGGGAAATACGGGGGAATCCATAGCAAGGGTAGAATTATAGTAATAAAGCAAAATCATCATAGACAGAACCCTGTATAAATTCAACTTGTGAACCTTGAAAAACGGATTGTATGCTGAGAAATCAGTGTTCATGGTCCTCTGGTCGAATCTGTTGTATGAGTTACGTACCTAGGTACTCATAAAACATTAAGTACCTACAGGAGAATTGTATCGAAGGAGGTCACTGCGGTCCTCCAGTGAAAACTCGCGCCATCTCAATGTAGAGAGCATTTCAAATTTAAGATTCACGACAACAGGCCATTGCTCTTCGGTAAATATATATAACCTCAGACTCTTTGTCTTCTTCACGGGTGGAATGATATATCTCGTGTGCACGTCTATAGCCAAGACTGACCTTTTATTAATGTCGATACTGAGGGCAACTATGCGATGAAATACAATTATTTTGATAAAACTTGACTATAAATAAGAACAATCAATAACAATAAAAGCGAATAATTTCAAGCCGGAGCAAGCAGCTTGCTCTTCTCTGCCAAATTCTGGGCCAATTGCGTCATGGGCACATTTTGCATAATGTCAAATACCGAGCACTCGACCGCCATCTCACGGGCAATCCAATTTCTCACCTCGACAGCCACCAGACTATCAACACCGTACGCGCTCAGGGGCCGACCCGCGTCAATGTCGGCTTCGGGCGTCATCATTAGGCTGGCAAGGCGCTGCACCATTGCTTCCGTGATGAGCTGCACAGCTTTCTCGCTAACGGTTCCGCACCGCGTTAGCTCTTCACGAAGTGAGATGGCCTGTCCAGCAATGGCCGAGGAACCGGCCCCAAGGTTTCGCAGGCCCGCAAAACGCGCATCGGCTATCCAGTACCAGGCGTCATCGTGCTCGTTAAAAGGCAGACCGCACATGACTTGAGCTGGGTGGTGCGAGGGACCTTCGATGGCGGTTGCCATGAGACCATGCAAGTCCGATGTATGCATGACCTTCAGCCCCATAGCCTTGACGTGGTCGACATACTCATCGTGCTCAGCTACAAATCCAACTGACAACAGGTAGCCAATGTCGATAGTCAGTGCCGGCAGACCTTGACTACGTCGGAATGCAGCAAATTCGTCTTGGAAGTTGTTACCACATCCATAGTTACCCTGTCCTCGGTGACCCATGACGCCGGCTAGTGAAGACAGCATGACAAAAAAGTCCATGTCGCGTGGTAGAAGTTCGTGCAGGTTCCATGTTCCATGAACTTTTGGACCGACCGTTGTACGGACATCTTCTGCCGTCATTTTATCAAAGAGACGGTCCTTAAGTACCATGGCGCCAGTTGCACATCCTTTGATAGGTGGCAAACCTCTGGCCTTGAGGTCATCGAGAACTGTTTGTAAGTCGTCCTTGTTGCCAACATCGCAGTCATAAGCCAGTGGCGTAACGTTATATATCTTTTGCAGTTCCGAAGCAAACTCTTTGTTGCTTGCACTGCTCGCTGCGGAGCGGGAGAGCAACACCAGATTCTTTGCGCCCTTGACTGCCAACCAGCGCGCAATTTCACGAGTGATGCCTCCCAGTCCTACGAGCACATACGTAGCGTTGGGGTGGATATGCCCACGGGGAATTCGAGGTACAGCGCGAACAGTGTCTGCATCATCAACTCGAATAATCACTTTGCCCATGTGCTTGCCAGCCTGCATGTGACGAAAGGCCTTTTCGACTTCAGCCATGGTGAAGATTTGGAGTGGCGCAATAGGCTTGATTGCTCCTTCGTGGATCATTTTCGCTGTATCTTGCCAGAGCGCAACAGCCCGAGGCGTTGGATTGTTTTCAAAGTCAAGCAAATTGACACCGATATAGCTCTTGTTATCCAACAGAGGCTTCATATCGAGTCCTGTGTTGGCGAACAGGTCTGCCTTTCCAATCTCCAGGAACCGACCAAACTTGGCAAGACAGTCAGTCCACGACAGACGGAGGGCTTCGCCAGCTAGCGAGTTCAGGACTACGTCCACACCCTGACCATCGGTAGCACGCAGCACACCCTTGACAAAACTGGTGTCGCGGCTGCTGAAGATGTGATCCTCGGGAATGCCGTACTGCTCCACTAGAAGCCGTTGTTTTGCGTCTGCGCCAACTGTAGCAAAGATTTCCGCGCCCTTGGCTTGGGCAATCATAATGGCGGCTTGTCCAACACCACCAGCGGCAGCATGAATCAATATCTTCTCGCCAGCAATCAGACCGCCAGCTGTAATCAGGGCGTAGTAGGCAGTGAGAAAGATTAGGGGCATCGAGGCGGCTTCTTCAAAGCTCATACCCGAAGGAATGGATATGGCGCCCTTGGCTGGAAAGCGAACGTAGGTGGCGAAGGTGTCGCAGGATGCAGTCATTACTTTGTCGCCAACCTTGAAGTTTGTGACAGCAGATCCAACGCGGGTCACTATACCAGAGGCATCGACACCTAGCTTGTTCTCGGCCAGGTTTCCCAGCGCAACGAGTACATCCTTGAAGTTGAGACCGACGGCTTTGACTTCAATCTCAATCCAATCCTCGGGTAGCGGCGTGTGAGAGGTCTCATCCTCCTTCCATTGGAATGTGTCGAGCAGCCCAGGTGTCTTGATTGTCAGTTTGAGAGGACGTCCGCAGCCCTTGAACGAGACCATCTCGGGCTCACCTTTGGCCTCATACTTGCGCAATAATGCGTCGAGTTCCAGCGTTCGTTCAACACGGGGTACATAGACCTTGTCTTTACGCGCAGCGAACTCACTCTCTGTGCCATCGCCGCGGATGTGCGCTCGAGCGACTTTGAGGGTAGCCTGAGATGCCAGTTGGAAGTCAATTGTGGATGGTGATTCTAGATCGAGACAGGCGAGGCGAACACCGGCGTCTTCGTTTCGGATTGCTCTTGCGAGTCCGACCATCAAACTCTTCATGGGTTGAGGTGTGTCAAACGCACCACCGCCAGTGATCCACAACGCGCCCTCAGACGACAGCACAACCTCGCGCAGTCTGTCCCAATCTTCATTAGTAAGATTCGCGAGGATGCCGTCTTCCCATTCAGCCAGGCAAAGGCAGTATTTGCCTTCCACATGCGCCTTGGTAACACCACTCCATTCAGTAATACTGATCTGGTGCCCAGCGGACGTGAATGTGTTTTGAATAGCACTGGCAAGCTTGTCAGATACTTCGGTTCCAGTAGTGATGACAAGGCAGGGAGACAGATTGGGAACTTTTGTCTCGGGCTTGGTTGAGATGATCAGTGAGACCGGCTCCTTCGAAGTGTCTCTGTCACCACGAATATCAACATCAACGCCAGAAAATCCTGCCTTGCTCAGTGCGGCATCCCACTCTTCGACATCCAAGAGCGGACCTCCTGTCCTACCATCTGCCTCACCTAGCCACCAACCGGGCAGCGGACCCATGATGAAGCCTGAGAAGATGCGCTTGATGGTGACCTCGGATAGGACAAGACGACCACCAGGCTTCAGCAGTGACTTGCAATGTGCCAAAGTCTCCTGAATGCTCTTTGTCGCGTGGAGTACGTTGGCACACACGATGAGATCAAAGGACTCAGGGCTGAATCCCTGCTTAGTAGGCTCGTTTTCGATATTCAGCGTGCCAAACTGCATAATGGATCTATCTTTGTTGAATCGGTCGGCTGCTTTGGCAAGAAAGCCAGGAGATATGTCCGTGAAGAAGTATTGCGCTGCCTTGGAACTGCCATCCGCGTTTCGCAGACGTTCAAGGACATGGTATGTAGTACCTCCCGTTCCAGCGCCAATCTCCAAGATGCGCAAACCGGGACGCATGTCGGCAATCAGACCGACGTATTCGGCCACATTGGTGTTGAAGCTAGTGCCAAAGGCTCCACGGTAGAACGAATAGAGAAGATCACCCTCAGTCATGCACTGCAAAGCCTCGACCTCGTGCGTGAAGATGCGGGAAAGGTTTTGCCCAAAGCGATCCACCATCTGCACCGTGATATCGCCACTCTCCGACCGTACTATCCGCTTCCGGGCTTCTTGCATCTCGGTTTCAACGTCCTCGGGTAAGGGAGGAAATTGCTTTACGGTCTCGTGCATCCATTCGACGTATGACTTCCAGAAACCATCCTGGGGTACGTGTGCCCTGCCTTGCTCGCTCTCGAACCAGACCAAGATGCGATAAATGTACACCAGTCAAACAAATTCAAGCTTGTCGAGCACCGAATCGTCGTCTTTACTCTTCAGGGTGCGCTGGTAGATGATTTCCTTGACCTGGGATGGCTCTAGCAAATCGGCATTCGTGTACCAGTTTTGCGTGAAGCATGAGGCGCGCGTTTCTAGCTGCTGGGATGCATTTTCTGTCGCACCAACGGATGCAAGTGTGACGCCCTCCATGATGACAACCGGTTCAGCCATGGCTGCATCTGACATGGTGATGTTGGACGTCCAAGTCGTGTAGCTCACCTTCTTTGCTGTGGAGCAGCCATGTAGCTCTGTGCCGGCGTTCTTTGATATATTAGCTGAGATGAAGACGCGGTCAAATGACCTAGGCACAACCGCCTCGCTGAGCACCTGTTCTTCGCCAGAGATGCTAGGGAAGACAAGGTGAAGGACCGAGTCCAATGTCGCAGGATGCACGACATGAGGGAACTCAAACTCCTTCGGCATGATGGTTTTGGTGTCGGGCACTTTTATGACGCCATAACTGCTATTCTGACCAGCGAATAGTTCCGTCATATTGCGGAAGGTAGGTCCATAGTTCATGCCAATCGTCTCGACGGTATCATACAGAAAACTTCGCGCCGGCTTTTGGCAAATCTTCCTGGCCTTGGTGATAGAAGACACATAACGCTCGTTGGCGAGAGCCACTTCATGTGCCATAGATGGAGAAAAGGACTTGAAGGTAGCAGAGACGAGACCACGAGCGTGAGCAGTCCAAGAGCTCATGTCCTCGCTCCAAGAAGAGACTGTGAACTCGTAAAGTGTACATGAGGGCGCTGCTCGGCTACCAGTGCGGCGGTTGTGCAGCTGCGTCATGACTTCGACGCCCTTTTCTGTATCAGGTACACGAAGTGCCGTGTCAATACTGACATCGCGGAGTTCGAAACCGTAAATTTCGTCAGCATTTGTCCCCTGCGCCAATTGATGAACTGCCTCGATTGCCATTACGAGCATGCCTGCACCCGGGTACAGAATGTCGCCCTGGACCTTGTGCTCGCGGATCCAAGGGTTTTCGTTGCATCGCAAGAAATTCCGCCATGTGTACTCTGGAGTACCAGGAAGCCGATATCCGAGGAGGTCGGTACGGGGTGACTGACGCAGCCGGTATTGTCGGCTTAGATGCGCCTCGTCCCAGTACGACTTATGGTTCCAGCTGTATGGAGGTAAGTCGACTAGCGTTCTAGCGTCTTCAGGAGATGTATTGTTGGCTTTCTCAATATCAACTGTACATCCTTCAGCCCAAAGCTTACCCACTGCTTCTAATGTAGTAGCAGCTCCGTCGAACTTGCGGCGGAGAACGGTCGTGTATTTCAGATCCGTGATGCTGTCTTCACTGCTGAAAATGTCGAGGAGATAGCTGCGTAAGGCCGAGTGCGGGCCAACCTCAATGAAAAGGTTGGCAAAGGCTTTGCGCGGATTGCCAGAGTGCCGCAAAAGGGAGCGAGCTGCTCCGACAAAGTTGACGGGAGAGACCAGATTATCGACCCAATAGGAAGGCTTCATTTGCTCAGGAGTGATGAGCTCACCGGTTACCGAGGAAAACATGGGGATTGTTGATGTGGAACTGTGCGGAATACCCTCCAAGGCCTTCTCGTATCTTTCTCTCGCAGCCTCCATGTGGAAAGAATGATATGCAACGTCTATTGGGAGCCGGGTGCATGCTATTTGCTCATTCTTCAGCACTGTCTGCAGTGCCTCGATGGCAGTAGCATCGCCAGTGACGGTGCAAGCCTTAGTAGAGTTGTAGCATCCAATGACAGCCCTACCAGTAGCCAACGAATCAAGGTGATGTTGTATGCTGTCTACACTGGCGGAAACAGCCAACATGCCGCCATCTCTGCAAACCGTCTTGCTCACCTGTCCTCTGAGCCATGCGATCTTGATGGCAGCCTCCTGATCAATGAAGCCTGCGGTGTACGCAGCCGCGATTTCGCCACTGGAATGGCCAACGACAGCAACAGGACGGATACCAAAGTCACTCAAGAGGTCGACGAGAGCGACTTGAATGGCGGTACACGCCGGCTGGCTGTAGTCGGTTTCGCGGAGCTTAGACTCAGCTTCGGACCGATTCAATTCCTCACCCAGGTTCCATGGGCAACCGAAAGATTTTAGCAGCATCTCAGAACGTTGCATACTTTTGACGAATGCCGTGTAAACGGAAAGACCCTTGCCCATTGCATGCCATTGCGCGCCCTGGCCGGTGAAGACGAAAGCAACTCGCGGTACAGTGGAACTGGAGGAGCGAACTACGGGAGCGAGACTTGACAGCTTCTCCTGCAGGTCCGCAACGCTCGAGGAGACAACGTATGATTTCCATGGAAGAGTAGTCCTCTTGGAATTCAGCGTAAAAGCTAGGTCGCTGAGGTATGAGGGCCCGGTGGACGTTTTTGATGCGAGGTAGCTCCCCAGCCGCTCAGCATTGCGTTTAACTCCCTCCTGGTCATTGGAAGACAAAACAAGCAGTCTTGATGTGGCTTGGTTATCCTGCGGGATTGCGCTTGACACATCGCTTGTGGAATCACTTAGCTCATCGCTGGTAGCACTGCTCGAACTGTCAATCAGACACCGTCCTTGGATATTTTCTAGGTCTCCATTGCGCGCTATCGTGGCATGGCGTCCCTCAAGACCGTGACGGGAAAGGAAAGACGCTGCATCCTCAAGAATGACGTGTGCGTTAGCCCCACCAAACCCGAAGCTGTTGATGCTCGCACGGCGAGGTCCATTGTGAGGCCAAGATGTCAGTTTGAGGGGTATCCTGACGTTGTCTGGTAGATCAATCTCAGGGTTGAGCTTTTCGAACCTGAACGCTGTCAGTATGCATGGGTCAAAATCAATTTAGTTTGTTCCCTTACCAAAGATTCTGGGGTATCATTCCTCGCTCTACTGCTAGCGCGGCTTTAATCACACCGGCTACACCGGCCGCGCCTTCAAGATGGCCAATGTTAGTCTTCACTGATCCAACGTAAAGATCGGACTTGCGCCCCTCAACCGCCCCCACCGTCTTCAGAATTGCCCGAGCCTCCAGTGGATCACCTATGCATCTCTAGTCAGTAACATACCACTAAAATTATTCTTACCAAATCCTAGTGTCACTCACCGGCTTGCGTTCCAGTTCCATGTGCCTCGACATAGCCTGTCTCTGCGGGATCCACACCAGCCATTTGATATGCCCTTTGAATCAACTCTTGCTGCGCTTCGCTGTTGGGTAGCGAAATACCAGGAGTGTGACCATCTTCATTAGCGGCTGTGGCCAGCACAACTGCTCGAATGGTATTACCATCGCGCAATGCTGCGTCTAGGGGCTATATGATGTCGTCAGTCAGTTCAAGGTTCAACAAGCCATATTGCTGTCTGCGAGAACGAACCTTCAAAATAGTAACCCCAAAACCTTCTCCACGAGCAAAGCCATTTGCGCTCGCATCCCACATTTTGCTCTTGCCTTCCGGTGACAAGATTTTGGCAGCTCCCAAAAGAATAGACATATCCGGTCCAAACATGAGATTCGCTCCTCCAACCACGCTCTGTGGCCGGTTTGTTAGTAAAATGTTCTAGGACATGAGTGTTTGACATACCATCTCTGCTTCGCCTGTGCGAAGACTCTGACAGGCCAGATGGAATGCAGTCAGACTTGATGAGCATGCCGTATCTACTGTGAGGGAAGGGCCTTTGAGATTGTAGAACCATGATAATCTGTTTGATGCCAGCGATGTTGACATGCCAGTTGCATCTTATCGTGAAAGTCAGTTCAAATGTGTTCGCATATGCCTTCTTGGCCGAGAAGCAAAACTCGCGACTTACGGTATATCGAAGGTCCCTCATTGTCACGTGCCTGTAGGTTGGGAAAGTCTGCTGTGAAAGTTCCTATGTAGCACGAAGTCTGTGTGCCGGAAACATTTTCCAAGCTCAACCCAGCTTTTCACAAAACAAGTTAACATAGCTCAAGTTGTCTCACTGCGCACTTGGAGAACATACCATTTTCAAAGCCCTCATAAGTAGCTTCCAACAAGATACGATGCGTTGGATCCATTGCCTTGGCTTCCTTGGGTGTGACGCTAAAGAATGGAGCATCGAAAACTTTGAAATCTTGTTGCATAAAGTGTGCATGTCTATTGCAACCATCAGTCAGATATTTTATGGGCTTGAGACAGCAATGACGATGCCTTAATCTCACCTCTGCTGAATGCTGCCCAGCCGCTCCGGGTCAGGGTGGTAAAAAGCGTCGACGTTGTAACGATCTTTGGGAATCTCAGATCGTGCACTACGGCCCTCAACAAGCATACGGTAGAAGGCTTCAGGATCCTGAGCATCTCCAGGGCCCCTGAATGCAATGCCAATGATGGCAATTGGCTTGCTTGTGGGTGTTTCTGTGATGAAGGGCATGACTGTCGATTATGAGGTATCAATTAGATTTCAATTGTATGATATGACACAGGATATATAGATGAAACAATCGGTTGCCCTGGTTTGGTTCAATGATTGAGATTTACGTATGTCTTTGAAGGTTTTATCCAGAATGTACTTTGTCTACACGTGCTGTTTTACCATCAGACCACCGCTATGTCTAGCCAACGTCCCATGGCTCGATTACACGGGAGTCTCAGAAATCGCCTCAGATCGGCCAAAAAGATTCAAGTTATCTATCCAATACTATTTCATGGTTGGAGCACGAGGTAATTTGGTGTAGCCCTCTAGACCTTCAATCGCTAGATCTCCTTCTCAGTACCTGGTGTGGTCAAATCATTGCATATCTATTCAGGACGAGTCAGGTTGACCAACGTTATCACCTAGCTTGAAAGATATCAGTGCTTTGCAAACGTCCATAACTATCTAATAACAAAAATGTATCACTTTGTACAGTAAAGCACCGCTAAAGGTGCCGATGACTATTGAAAGCACGATACACGTGGGAATCTGTTTTTACACACTATACCTTTTGTGGGTCAGTTCAAAATCACGGACTAGCTTAATTCTTGAAAGTTTATCTTGTACAGAGCACTTACAAAGATCTGTGGACCACATGAGATGCAAAGATAGAACCAGATAGATAGAATCCACCAATAAGACGGTGCAGACTTTTTTTTCCGCTCATCTTCACAATCAGGGGTACTGCATATATCAACTGCTGTCTCGGGAAAGTTTTATGTGGGGAGATCTAGAGAGACTACGGTCATATTGTATTGAACATATACGCCGTGTAAGTGGGGGCGAACAGGGAGAAGCCGTCTTTAGCGTACTATTTGTGAAGGACGCAAAGAAGCCCCGATCTTCGGACAATGATTACAGTCCCCGGAATATCTATCGGGGAAATCATAGACCGACCGAAGTGGACCCTCCTTCATATTAGAAGCGAGCGTTATTAAGGGTGTATGGTTACTTATCAAACAGGGGAAGCAGGGGTCCGTTACTTTTTTCAGTCCGTAGCACTTTCCTGGTAAATATACCGGGGAAATAGGCACGTGGAGCAGGTACATGCACCAAGGAATGGAGATGCACTAAGACGATCCTTGTTGGTTAACGAGGTCTAACAAAGGCGGATGATGTAGGGTTGGCATGCTAACATGTTCGCCTACGCCCCTGCACAGCATTGCAAAAGCGTAGTCCGATCTTCAGCTGTAGCTAACTAGAGATCTATTTACGAATGCACCGGAGAAGCTCTCCGTCAGATCAAACCTATATGTAGAGCACGTGATGAGTCAGGGTTGCAAACGAATGGGCATCTGAGAGTTCTACATGAATTGATTCAGGTTTATATTGGTGACTCTACTACAAGTCTGGAGCTAACAAGCTATCTTCTTAAGACTCAATGATAGGTTGATACCATCGGAAAACGTTATCGGGATCGTACTTTTGCTTGAGATTTCGTAGCTTCTCTAGCCTCCATGGTTCATAGCCATACAGTGACTCGAGCGGATCCTCCAAAGACGATGTACTGTTTCCGTAGTTCACATATTGTTGCAGGCGGCCGTACCCAGACGTCTGTATAAATCGTTGCTTCCAATAGTCGATATGACCCTCAAAAACTGCGCGATCTTCTATATGCTTGGGCGTGGCATTCAACATCCTGAAGCTTGCGTATGAGCATTTGTTCGTCATCAAAGTTTAACGAAGCAACTCACAAGAAATGATTCGATCCCCCACGCCAAGGAAACGCCGTTGCATCATCAGAAATTTCGCGCACACGATGGTCAGGTAGGCATTCGAACATGGCACCAAACCAACCACGATCTTCCCATTCCTCGCTCATGGCCTTGACGCTCTCGAAAAACTCACGCGTTGTTTTCAGGTCAAATTGGGCCACGCAAGCGGCGCCCATCATCTTGAAGGGGGCTTTCGCCCAGATCTCAGGCTTACAGTAGAGCTTGTTTATCTCCTTGTATGTGCAGAAAGGGAGCTCTGGCCACGGCACTGATTTTCTTCCGCTGTTGAGAACAGGATTCAGAGACTCGAAGCGCTGTACCCAAGAATCTGCGCCGGCGGCTAGGCCAGACCAGACCAGGTTAACGAGAATGATGTGCTGAGACCTGTCAGTGATGCAGGTATGGAGAGAATCGCCATAACTCACCTTGCGACCACTGCTCTGGCGCATCCAGAGAACAAAGATTGCCAACTCAGCAGGCATTGTCTCGTAGACACTATTCAACGTCTCAAATACTTCGTCACATTGGTCTAGAGTGTACTCCAGGTCCCAAGTATGATGAATGCCGTTGTGCGCTTGCGGGTATATTTGGAAGGTGGCTTCGAGTGCGATACCAAAGTTATGACCGGCTCCACGAATGGCCCAGAACAAGTCTGCATGTGAATTCTTTGAGGCAGTGACTACACTTCCATCAGCGAGTACGAGTTTACACGAGATCATGTTGTCATTCAGAAAGCCGTATTTTCCCTGTAGACGTCCTAGACCTGCACCAAACGATACGCCAATGACACCAGTTGTGGGACATGATCCCACATCTTTGAATATCGTCAGAGTTCATATTAACGCAAACTTCTTTCAGAAAAACTCACTGACTTCCATGCCCAAATCATGCACAAACCGCACAAACTCATCTGTAATTGCTCCTCCCCCGGCCGTGACACGCTTTTGCTTCTCATCCCATCGCATATGGTTGAGCGGGCGCATGTTGATGCAGATTCCATTTTGGAAGCGCCTCATAGTGCTGGTGACTGCATGATGGCCGCCGCGGGGCGTGAAAGGAATTCCCTTTTCCCGGGCGTACTTGACGATTTCAACTACATCATTCTCACAGTCCGGCTCAACCACGGCGAGGTACATCGGACGCTCATACTGAGTGAATCGCAAATTGGCGGCATCGAAATCCGTTTTGTCCTCATCATACGGAAGGTGAATTCGCGCCTTGGCCGACAGCCTTTTGAGAAGCTCCGAGCGAATTTTGTTTGCGGAGGACAAAAGCGCGTCTGCGTCATTTTGGGCACTCATTCTTGAGATGTTGCCTTACGGACCCTGAATGTCAACGATTAATGCAGTTAGAATAGAGAGTTGCCTGTATCTCTACAATGATCAGCAAGATAATCATGGACACAGTCACTGCTGAAAAGAGAAGGGGATCGCACTTTGAGACTGATGTTATGATTAGATTCACAATCTAAGATTTGAGTATGGTCTATGCATGCTTCAGAAGATTTTTTCTCTAATGGATTATTCGTAGCCGTACATTATTACTCCTGTTGAAGTGCTTTGAAACACTACCAACGTATTACCCGAAACAACGTGCTCAGAGATACGGAGAGAAACCACGATAAGCTCCTGTCATCGGAGCACTGAAGCGACTAATCACCTATTTCCCCTATGAATGTAGCATTGATTCGGCTCGATAGTGAGAACAAACCACGATTTCCGACACACGTGGTTAAGCTGCACGTAATGATTCGCCGCAGCAGTCCAAGCTTTGTCAAAAAAGCTTCATTTCAGCCCTGTTAAGCTGCTTCAATCCTGACAAGCATTATCGGTCGATTGTGGACCTTGCAGCCGTTGAGTCTAAAAAGGACCGTTTTGTCTTTCCAACGGGCCGTTTCGTTAAACTCAGGGCATCCCTTCCCGTAGTGAACTTCGGGCCGTGGTACCCATGCTACACCCTGGCTAGGCTCAATACTTCTTAATCCCTTAGCACAGTAGTATAGTACAGACGATAGACGAACATACCTATACCCCACGTTATGGGTGTATGCGACAACGTGATAAAACAAGCAATTGTTACTGGCTCTATCTGCACTTAACGTACTTACTGAGATTGAGACATAAATTAGTCATTACAATGACGGGTGATGTAAAGAAGAGTCGAGACGGCCCGACGGAGGCTCTTACCTCTTCAATATGCATACGTAGGTCTTGTCGTTGATTTCGAAATCCTGAGACTGAGCTTCAGTTCATTACGTCTTCTACCCAAGAAACCATGGCAGATTCCTTATTGTCGACGTTTTGGGATCAACTGAATAAACGGCCTTTGACGATCAACAATATTTTCGCCAGTCTCTCTGCGCTTGTGAGTTGACAAATCAAATCTCAAAGCACTTCAAGAAGCAGTTTATAACCGCATTTAGATCGTTGTTTATATCACATCTAAAGCTCTCTACAACTTGTATCTAAGTCCGCTGTCCAAGTACCCGGGACCCAAGCTCTGGGCCATCTCCCGCTTACCATGGAATTATACCAACATGAATGGCCGCATCAGCTGGAAAATCCGCGAACTTCACGATAAGTACGGTCCTGTTGTTAGAATCGCACCAGATGAGCTCTCGTACACGACATCGAGCGCATGGAAGAAGATATATGGACAGCGGAATCCCGAGTTTGTCAAGGCCCTCGACGGAAGGGGAATTGCACCCGCGAGTATTGGTGGCCAGCGCAGCTTGATGACCGAGCACCAAGATAGACATCTAAGGTTACGCCGGGCCATTGATCCAGCATTTAGTCAAAAAGCACTGTATGTTTGGTAGCCATTAATTATATTTCCGACAGATGCTGACGCGTTCTATCATTGTAGACGCGAGCAAGAAAACTACTTCCAAGACCACTCGGATAACCTTGTACAAAAGCTCAAGGAACGTTGTGCGCAAGGACCCGTTGACATGGGCATGTGGTACAATCTCGTCGCATTCGACATTGTATCTGACCTAGCTTTTGGTGAACCATCGGGCTGTGTGAACAATCCCGATCAACCGTGGATACAAGCCATTCTAGCCCGCGCCAAAGCTATTGTCTGGTTCCAGCTTGCCGTTCAGTACGGATTTATGGACTTACTGAACTGGTTGACGCCGAAATATGTCACAGAGTCAAGAAAGAAACACATTGCCATGACTGAGGCGAAGTTGAAGGCACGGATAGAGGCTAAGAATCCCGGCAAGGACTTCATGTAAGTTCGCAGATTTCAGCCGAAATTATTCGAGGTCTTGCTAACGCCATGATCCCAAAGGTCCTACATCCTCGAAAATGATGAGAAATTCAATCATCTCGAACTTGTCATGCTATCTTCTAATTTCATCGTTGCCGGCAGCGGCACTTCTGCAGGCGGCATGTCAGGCTTAACATACCTGCTCCTACGCAACCCAGACAAGCTTGACAAGCTCAAGCGAGAGATCCGCAATCTTTTTAAGACGCGCGAAGACATCACTCTCCAGGCGGTCACGGGCTGCAAATACTTGCGTGCCTGCCTCAACGAGGGCATGCGTCTCTATCCACCGACACCTGGCTCGCTGCCCCGGTTCGTTCCCGGGAAGGGCGAAATGATTGACGGCGCATGGGTCCCTGGTGGTTTCGCCGTCGGAGTCAACCAGCTGGCGGCTGGACACTCGGAGCGCAACTTCAAGCGTGCGCGGGAGTTTATTCCTGAGCGATGGTTGGAAGAAGCTGATTCGGAATTTCAGAACGACGACCGCTCCTCTGTTCAGCCGTTTTCGTACGGCCAGAGGGCTTGCATTGGAAGATCGTAAGTTTCACAACCAAGAGGAGTCATAGAGTGATAACGTGTGCTAACTATTTTGAACTTGTAGCATGGCATATGCCGAGATGTCACTCACTATGGCAGTAAGTTTGATCCCCTTCGCAAATTGTTGAAAACGAATGTCGCATACAGAAATGCTCACGCTTGAAAACAGAAACTCATATGGTATTTTGACTGGAAGCTGCACGACCCACAAGATGATTGGTGGAATAAGCAGGGCACCTACCTGGTATGGGAGAAGATGCCTCTACTTGTAGAGTTGAATCCTGTAGCGTAGCCACATAATTTTACTTGTGTTTTTGAATAATCGATGCTCGGATATGTAGGAGTCAGTGGTTGCTAGGCATTTCGATGTTGTGTAAAGTCCGCGAATTAGATCTAGCCGTGACAACAACCGTGATGATTCTGTCCCACAAATGAATTTGATATTGAATAGATCTACATATTAGCCGATAACAACTAGTCAGTAATGGTTATCGTACGAGGAAATCCGATTGTGGGTTCAGATAGAACAAGCATTAAGCCCCCAGCCTAGAATAGTGGACGTGGGCCAAGGGCTGTATCTTAGAATAGGCAAAGCGACTATTATTTAAACTAAAACGAGACGCTTTTGTGCGGCACAAGTACATCTTCAAATTCTTCAACAACACACCACCAAACATGCAAACAAACCTATTCCTCGTAGCAACAGGTGTCCTATTCTTCGTTAAAATTACCCACACTTATATCACCACCCCTCTTCTCCACCGTCTCAAAAGCCACAAACTCAACTGCGGTCCCGTTCCCTACGAGCCAACAAAATGGCCTCTAGGGATCGACGTAGTCCTCCGCAGTCTACAAGCCGACTGCGAACAACGCACGCCCGACTTCGTAGCCGCGCGCTTCGAAGCCATGGGTCGCTACACCTGGGGTCTATCCTTACTAGGGACATCGAATCTGATTACTGCGGAGCCCCGTAACGTGCAGGCTCTGCTCGCGACGCAGTTTGACGATTTCGCCATGGGGACCGCGAGGAAGACGAATCTGAAGATTGTGCTTGGGCGGAGTATTTTTGCTGTGGATGGGAAGGCGTGGCATAGTGCGAGGGAGATGATGCGGCCGATTTTTAGTAGGGAGAATGTTTCGAGGCTGGAGTTGCTGGAGGTGCATTTGCAAAGTATGATGCGCGTCATAGAGGGAGCTGCTGGGGGACTTAGCACGGATAAGGAGGGACGAGCTTGGTCGGCGCCTGTGAGTTTGGCTACGTTGTTGCCGTGCTTGACGATGGATTCTGCGACGGAGTTGTTTCTAGGGCAGAGCACGCATTCTCTCGAGACACTCCTCGCTGGACAGTTGCAGAAGTCTGGGAAGGGCGAACATCACGAAGACACTTTCGAGCATGCTTTTGAGCGCATGCTCGCCATCCTGGGGAAAAGAATGCGCTTGCGAAGTCTCTACTGGCTCTACGGCAACACTGAACTCAAGAAATGCGTAAAAACGCTCCACAAGTTCGTCGACCACGCCATCGAAGCTGCAGACCGAGCACGAGATGAAGGCACACCGCAACTCCGCTACGATTTCCTCGATTCCCTCCGCACACGGTGCGCCGACCGTGCCGAGGTGCGCGAGCAAGTCCTCGGTCTGCTGGCCGCAGGTAGAGACACAACGGCATCCCTTATCGCATGGGTTTTCTACTGTCTGGTACGACATCCACGCGTCTACAACAAACTCCGACAAACCATCCTAGACACATTCGGCCCCTACTCAACAGATCCCGCGGATACAATCACGTTCGCGAAACTCAAGGGCTGCGCGTACCTACAATACGTAATGAACGAGACACTCCGACTCCACTCCGTCGTCCCATTCAACTCGCGCTGCGCAGTACGCGATACCACGCTCCCGACAGGCGGCGGACCCGATGGCTCGATGCCCGTGTTCGTGCCGAAGGGAATGGAGGTTAATTTCAGCACGCATGTGCTTCATCGACGGAAGGATCTTTGGGGCGAGGACGCAGATGAGTTTGTGCCGGAGCGGTGGGAGAAGAAGAGGGTTGGGATGGCTTGGCAGTATGTGCCGTTCAATGGTGGACCGAGGATTTGTATTGGACAGCAGTTTGCGCTTACGGAGGCTGGGTACGTGTTGGTGAGGATGCTGCAGAGGTATGATGGGGTTGAGGGGTTGGATGTTGATGCGGGACGCGATTGGCATAACTTTACGGTCGTGTGTAGTCCCGGGAGTCCGATGGATAGAGAGGGTGCTGTGAGGTGTCGGGTGAGGGTTGCGGTTGAGTAGGTTGTGTTGGTGGGCTTTGGGGAGAAGAGGTTGAGGCATTGTTCCTACTTTTTTTTTTCTTTCTTTGCGTGGGGGGTTTTCACATTACATTTTTTTCAATAATCATTGGAATGCTCTAAACTGCACAGCAGCTCGCTCTCTCACAAACTTCAAGGCAAGAAAAACAAAACTTCTTTTTACTCACCAACAACCTCTCCCTCCCCCTTCCACCTCTCAATCAAAACTCACGTCCCACACAACCCAATCTCGAAACCATTCCCGAACCCCAACCTAGCAACCCAAGTATCCATCCCAACACGTATCAACCTAAATCGTTTACGACTCCCCAGGAACCACCTCCTCGTCCTCTCCCTCTAGTCAAACGTGCGTTCGGCCCGAAACATCTAACCCTCAACCAACCCCCCTTGCAGCACTGTTTTCGGGCCGAGAAATGCACGAGTAGCGTGCGTTGACAACATTCCCGCGATAACTTAAAAAAAAAGTGGGGATTGATATACCCCGGGTAGCTACCTAGCTTAGTATGTAGCTTACTTAAATGAATGGCTCCGAAACTCCGGTGCTGGGAATCGTACGGTGGTGTGGGGCGCTTAGGGGGAGTAATGGAATGTTGCTTGTTGCTTTGAGGTGCGGAGAAGGACCGAGGGTGTGGTGTTGGATAATGGCGATGATTGTGTGCTGTGTGCCTGTTGTTTAGGCACGTGTTCGACATCAATCAATGGAGATGAAACGTGCGAGGTGATAAACACGATATCTTGAATGGTTTATAATAAGATACTGTAAGAAGCTGGAGGAGGTGTTTTTCAGGTGTGAAATATAGGATTTGTTGAGGTGGTTGAGGTAGATTTTTGGTTGTTCCTGTTTGCTTGCTTTTGGTTCATCTATCTACATTGATTCTTTGCAACGATTCACTGTGAACGACATCTCCCCAACCTATAATGGCTCCACCACCCCCCATCGACGACCGCCCCAAGCGAGAACTGCAAATTCTCTCTCTAGGAATGACACGCACTGGTAAGTAACATCAACTGATGTTCAGCAACATCCAAAATCCCCATCCAAACCCTCAATTAAACCCATCCCTCCCTCCCCCAGGCTCCGCATCCATAACCTCCGCCCTCCACACCCTCGGCTACCACAACATCCACCACGGCATCCACACCATCTCGCACCCCCACGAATGGACCCTCCTCTCCCTCGCAGCCGACTCCTTCTTCCCCACCCTCACCACCTACACAGGCACCCCCTTCACGCGCGCCGATTGGGATGCCCTCCTCTCGCCCTACGACGGCATAACCGACATCGCCTCCTTCTTCGCCCCCCAACTCATCACCGCATACCCCACCGCCAAAGTAATCCTCGTCGAACGCGACGTCGAGGAATGGTACCAAAGCATGGAAGACGCGATCTTCAGCACAACCTGGGGGTGGCGTGCGGATATCATAATTAATTTTTTAGGACCGCTGTATGGGTTGAATGGCGGGAAGACGATTCGGAAGATTATGTTGGGGTTTTATGGGGTGCAGAGTGTGGGGGAGATGAGGAGGGTCGCGAGGGAGAGGTATAGGAGGCATTATGAGGAGGTTAGGACGTTGGTACCTAAGGACAGGTTGTTGGAGTTTAGGTTGGAAGAGGGGTGGGGGCCGCTTTGTAAGTTTTTAGGGAAGGAGGTTCCGGATGTGCCTTTTCCGGTAAAAAATAAGCGGGAAGAGCACGTGGAGAGGGTAAGGCGGAAACAGAGTATGTTTTTTAGGTTTGTGGCGAAGAGGTTTTTCTTGAAGGGTTTGACGTGTGCTGTTGGGGCTGGGATTGTTGGGTTGGTTGTGTTGAGGTGGAGGGAGGTTAGGGGGTGGGTTGAACTTGTGGGGTTGAGATGGGGGAAGGTTTTTTGATGGGAGAGGGGGGGGGGGGGTGGATAGGACTGTATAGATATTGAGTATTGATGCATGTATTAAATTGAATTTTGGAATTTGGATTGTTGCTAATACCTAAACCCAAACCAAATTCCAAGTCTGTCAATTCATCATCTATTGAATCTAAATTACACACTGCATTTTCATAACCAACATCAATATCAATACACGTAAAACCCATCACCATTCATACAACACCACCAAAATCACACTCCCCCTACAACCCCAACAACAAACCCAGCAACACAAACACTCAACCACCAAGACCCCTTACCCGCCAACATCGCACCCCCAGCAAAAATCTCAGGCGCATTCACACCGCTTGACGGCGCAACTACACTCCTACTCGTACTACTACTGCCGCCAGTGGAGCTCGGCACCGGCAATGTAGTCACCTGCATGGTCGCCCCGTTCCACACACTCACCACCGAGCTGCTGGCGCCGGTTTGAATGGCGATGGTGTTGCCGTCGATGATGGTCGTCGAGCCGGGGACTAACGTGCCTCCGTTAGGGAGAAGCACGCCTCCTTGGCTACCGCGGCCGCTGCCACTGGGGGCAACGGGAGAGAGCGTCAAGACGGAGCTGGAAGCTCCTACAGCGGAGCCTCCTACAGCGGAGGCAGCTGGTGGAGCGGTGGGGACGGGGACCACGCGCGTGCTTCCGTTTTCGATGATTTGAACCGCTGGCGGTGCGGCGGTGGAAGCAGGGCCGTTGTTGTTTGCATTGTTATCATTGTTGTTGTTAGTTGCGGCGGCAGGTGGGAAGACGATGGTCTGAGAACCAATGATTGTTTGGCTTCCGGGCTGGAGAGTGTTGCCGCCGGGGAGTATCACGTCCGGTGCGGAACCGCTCTGAGAAGGGGGTTGCACGGTGATGACTTGGTTGTTTCCGATAGTGATTGGGACTGGGGCCGGTGCGGGAACGGGAGATGGGTTTGGCGATAAGGTGATGAGCACTGGAGGAAGTGGGGCGGGATTGTTGGGGGGATTCTGGGGCGAGTCGTTTGAGGCAGGGGAGGTATTGGATGAAGGGGAGTTATTTGAAGAGGGTGAATCGTTCGAAGAAGGCGGGTTGTTCGAAGAAGGTGGGTTGTTCGAAGAAGGTGGGTTGTTGGAGGAAGGCGAATCATTAGGAGAAGAGGGGTTGTTAGGGGAGGAGGGGTTGTTAGGAGAAGAGGGATTATTGGAGGAAGGTGGGCTATTCGAGGGAGGATTGTTGGAAGAAGGTGGATTACTAGAGGAAGGCGGATTGTTCGACGAAGGTGGATTATCCGACGAAGGCGGGTTGTTCGACGAAGGCGGGTTGTCCGATGAAGGTGGAGGGTTATTGGAAGAAGGCGGGTTGTTAGAAGGTGGGTTGTTAGAGGGAGGATTATTAGACGGAGGGTTGTTGGAGGGAGGATCATTCGACGGGGGATCATTCGAAGGCGGAGGGTTATTCGAAGGAGGATCAGGCGGTGGAGTCTGCCCGGGCGGCGAACCACTCATCCTTATAGTCGTCGAAGCATGCGCCGTCAACGCCGTAACAGGGACATGTACAGAAGGCTGCCCCGAACCGCCCACGACACTGCACTCCCTAAGATCCGGCAACTTCTGAGTAATTGTAGGCGTGTGCTTTATCCAGTAATCAATCACTTCGGTACCGGGGGCGTCCACAGATGCGGGCTCCGTTCGAGTCGCCAGCGGCGTCTCAACGTAGCCCCATTCTGGCGAGAGTTGATAGAAACTTGGTAATCCTCCCGATCTACTCGTCACGCAACTTGTGACACCATTTGCTCCGGTTGAAACCGTGCCGTTCACGTGAAGAAGGATTCCCACTCCAACGAATGGGGTGGGTGAGGCTCTGGGATTGATATGTTAGTCCTGCTGAACAGTGCAGGTATCTGGATTGTAACTTACACAACCGTCGTGGGTAAAGCAACAGAGGTGTTGGTACCATAGAACGTCCTGGTATATAACAGACCACCACCCATGTCTGGTATAATGCCTGAAGGTGCCTTGACATTTGCGACGGCCGAGGAATTGTAGACGGTTGTCGTGCTAGTGATGACCGTGTTGTTGTACTGGAGATATTGGGTGATCACTGTAGCAGCCGTTGCCGTTAATGTTTGATTCCACCAGAAGTTGAGCCCGACGGTCTGTATTGCGACTTCACAACAGTGCTGCCCAGCATTCGTGACTGTGCCTGGGAGTGCTGAGCTTGTTCTGGTCGCATTGTAGCCTGCTGTTGGTCCTTTGTTTCCATTAGCACACAATGGATTAAGTTTGATTTGCAGATAATTAACACGTACTTTGAGCAAGAGAGCCTTGAGCGATGAGCAGCAAGCTCAGTCCGAGCGAGAGTACTGATTGAGACATCATGACGGGTAAAGGGTGGATTACGCCCAAGTTCTGCGGTGGGGATCTGGCAGTGTCGCTGCTCTCGTAGAATGAGCGAAGGCCTCTTGATATTTACACCGTCGTTATCCACTCTCAGCGCCAAGGTAAGCAATGTTCCTTCTACAAACTAGTCTCCTTGAAGATACCGCTCAATCCTTGGACTCGTACATATTCCCTTCAAAAGATTGCCCATAAGCTTGGGATCCGATTGGGACCTAACTAGTCAGTGAGGTTTGGGTATAGTGCTAGAAGCACTGGTATAATTCCGGCCCCCATCTCCTTTCTAGCGCCCCAATTGCAGCTATAGATCTGGCTAGCCTTCACGTAGCCTTGACATTTAACTACCGTTCTGCGTATAGCAGGGCTGACTATAAATAAGCTGACTACCTACGAATTTTCCGATGGCGTTTCCTTGGAAGACGGCAAGAGAAGTCGATTAAACGTTTCTAGGGCTTGCATATCGTGTTGTCGCAAGATATTCAATACTACTCGCAGACCCAACACACGTAAAAGTTTTACAATAACGTCCTCAACCCCACCCTCCTTATATTTATCATCGCTATACTATCCATCGCAAATTCATAGGTATCCCCGCCCTAAAACTCAAAACACCCCGTTTCCCACCCAACTAGCTTACCCTCGTAAGTACCATGTCGCCAAGCCCCACTCGCCACAGCATCAAAAAAGCTTCAACGGGCAAATTACTGAAATGCACGGGATTAACCGTGCCCTTACTGTGTAAGATTTCATATCGAAGTTTTTCGCAGTCTCAGCTCAAATATACTCAATGGTCAATGGCAGCTACTTTCTTCAACCCCCCTCGTTCTCCATTTACCCCAGTCATCAATCAATGTTGTTTGTGTCTGAGGTTTCAGATACAGATGCTCCTTGTGCCGTTCATAGTAAGAAAGCATACCAAAGGGATTTGTGTTTAATAACTGCCAAGTCAGGTCCCCTCGTACTGTCCTACAAACACACCAAGTTTACTCCCTTCCACCCCCCCCAACGATGCACTCCATCCGGATCGATACTCATCAGAGAACAACACATAACCAACTACTACATCTTTATTGAAAAAAAAAGAGACTCGATGTGCCTAATACCAGAAAATAACAATGTACAGCAACATCTGCTGACAGCCAATAAGAGCGTCTTACTACTCTACAAGAATAAGGTATCTATCTATCTAAATATCTATCACACATCCAACAAAGTCTTCACCTCCGAAATCAACGCACGATCCTCCGCCGTCTTGCCCTTGAGTTTCCCCACCGTACCAGCGGCATCCATGACTTTCCAAAGGTCCTTGACCTCTCCGTTCATGTCGGCGCAGTAAATCAGCCACCCGATGCTGATCAGTGCCATTTTCTTCACGTCGCTCCATTCGGTGTTGTCGGACAGCGTTTCCAATAACGAAGCGAGCAGTTCGACTTGTTCGGATTCGTCGAGCTCGGTGCCGGATGGGGAAGAGGTGGTGTGGTTGGCTGTGTGTTTGTTCATGCGGATTTTGTGGTTGGAGGAGGCGAGGTTCATGGCGAGGCTGAGCGCGGAGGCTTTGAGTGCGGGGTGTTTCTCGTCGAGGAGGGCGGTGGTGAGGATGGATATTAGGGTGGATGATAGCGGTGGTGAAAGGACGTGTGGGATGAAGAGTGGGGAGTTGAAGAGATTGCATGCTAGATGCAGTGTTGTTAACCTCAGGGGATAAGGTGCCTTTTCTCCGAGGGCGTTGACGTGCTCGAGGAGATGGGCGACGGTAGCTGGTGTTCCGGTGGCTCCCTTGTGCTCTTCGGCAAAGAATCCAGCTACACGGACGTCTGTAAGTGTGACGCGGAGCAAGTCATAGGATACGAAGAGGAGATCAGGTGGAAGCGTGGATGTGCTTTTTCGTAGGTACTCAGCAAACTGAGGGAGTTGGGTGAGTGGTGCTTCGAGAGCGCCAAAGCGTTCGCGGTTGTCGATGAAAGAAACGATCGAATGTACGGCGGGATCTACGCCTACGTCCTTGAGCTTTGCAACCAATTTCTCCAGAGGCGGCACCTTTGTGTATGTAATGGGTCGTTGACTTTGTCGCAAAAACGTGGGCACGCTCTTGGAAAGATGGGGGTTGGCAGGGAACGCCTCGTTCACAAGCATCTCGACATTAGTACGCAGCTGTCGTGGATCCGCGCCACTCCACTCGTCACGCTGATGGCCTCGTAGATATGTGACAAATGTAGGTGTCGCACGGATATGCGGATACCGGGTGCTTATGGAGCGATCCGCGTAACTGAAATCGATTTTGAGAAATACGCATTTGTCTCCCACCTCGGCTGCGAGATCGTCATAGGGTTGATACATGATTTTACAGGGGCCACAAGTAGAGCTGGTGAAGAAGATGATGGCACTTCGATCTTTTGCAATATTCAAAAGACGATCCACAGCCTGGATAGTTGTCACGCTATTGACTTTACCAGTGGCTTCAGCTAGCGCGGTCTCGGTTGCTGACATAGGGATAGGTTTCGATACTGGTGCTCCATTACTTGCAGAACCATTTGTTGAAGGAGTCCCGGCTGGCTTCGGTGCAGGTATAGCTCCTTGTTGCGGTGTGGGTGCTTGAACGATTGGTCTCATCATGGCGTCCAAGCGAGGTTTCAACATTTGTCCAAAGGGCGTATTCAACACCGTCTGTGGTAGACTTGTGATGTGTTCTGGAATACCCTTGCCTACCAAAAACATGGCAAAGTCGTTCGAGAAGTTATTGCAGTTATGCAGGAATAAGTCATAGGCCTCTGCCGTATAAATGGACTTCAAACTCTCGAGATACTCCAGAATGACTTCCATGGGAAGCTGGGTGGTTCCCAAGGGGATGATTTCCATGGGTGCCCCATGATGGGTAGCACCAGCACGGCATGTTTGCACGCCTTGGCCATAGTAATATTCGACAGAGTCTATCACAATCGAAGTGTGGTAGACGGCGTCAATCTGCACGCCTACCATGGCGAGTGAAAGAGAGCGAGCCAGACCCTGCACGTGTTAGTGTACACATGTGGACATGGCTGGGGGTGCGGCGTACCTGTGAGAGGTCGTACACATACAGCTGCACATCCATTGGAAATGAAATGATGGGTTGGACGGAAATTGTGTTATTGATGCTTATTTGTTTTCGTGGCAGCAGCAATGATTATTATTGCGATTGAAGATCGTGAGACGAAAGCAAGCAAACGGATTCGAACTCGAATATTCTAGAAGATGGGATCTAGGCAGGCAATGGTTGACGTGTGAGATGCGGCAACTGTTCCAGATTCCGGTGTGGCGGTGGCGGGGCATCACAGACAGGGTAAAGCGCGCTAGCACGTGCGGTTTCGTCCGACCGTAATCAGACGTTAACATGGCCGCAGGGTAGAATTGCACTTTTGCATTGCTCGCATGGTAGGAAACGTGCGGGGGTTTTAGATGAATGTATAAAGTACGTTAAAGAGTTGGGTGCAGCTTGCTACATGCATTCAGTCATCCCCAAATGCTATACTGTGGGCTGCGATTCCTTCAAGTCATGTGCTGAATTGTGAAAACAGCTCATAGAGGCGTGCCTTTTCACCCTCTCCTCCAAATATACTAGGAATTGGACTTTCTGCCAGCGCCTTGAGCTGACCTCGATCGAGACCAAAATGGGTAGACGCAAGGTAATATTCTTGGGAAAGAGGACTGCCGAAAACACCCACGTCATCCGTCTGACACACGTTAGCCAGAGGGTTATACCATGAACCAAAAGATCAACGAACGCTAAGGGCGAGTGGAACACTGCTGTGCCTCCAAGTGCCGAAGTGATGATCGGGGAAAGATCCCGCGATCATTTTGGCTTGGACGTTACAGCTAAGGCATAGTTCGACGCCAATTTTGTCTTTCTCGATCTGCTCTCGAAACCTGTCTTTGACTTGAATGACATGTCCCAAGCGATCAGGTTGGAAGGAGAGAAGGGCTTCGAGCTCCCCGTCCGTTGCAGAAGCTTCCACCTCTGCAAAATGTAGCGTGATCTTCAACCCTGCTGCTTTTGCACGAGCAAACGCACCGGAGAAGATGCGAACGTCTCCCTTTGAGCAATCACCACACAGATCTAAGCCTACTACGCCGGCGGATTGATACTTGAGGGCGAGGTCGACGACTTGGTCGGCTTCTACGGCTGAATTACGCCGGTCTATAGACAGGATCAGGTATACTTTCATGGCATTTTCCGGGTTGCTGTTGTGGTTCCGAAGGATGGTGAGAATGGTCTGGACATAATCATGTTTTGTCATTCCGTCTTCCGGGACTGCCCTCGGCGTAGTGCGGAGCTCCAGGTAGACGACCCCGTCATCTTGAAAGTCGTGCAACACGGCCTCTGTGGAATATCTAGATGGGCGTCATTCGATTTGCGCCAGACGTTGGATCCCTATGGACATGACAAGCAGACATACTCTATGCTGTAGCGGTCGTTGCAAAGCTTATAGGTATACGAAGAGAAGAGTGAGAAGAAGCTGTACAGGACATTAGTGCAAGAGCTTGGTGGTCAGTATAGCAATAAATGTTGGATGCGACCGAGGCTTGGCCGATTCGTACGTGTTTATGTCATATTCCGGCAGCATGGCCACAAGAGGGTCTAGCAGAGCATAGTCTGGGTCTCGTGCTTTCTTCGTCTCCCAGATTTGGTGCAGACATTGTCGACTGATGCTACCGGTGAGGTGTGCATGAAGCTGGCGTGTGGGAGGTTTGTATTAGCAAGCAATGCTTCATTCCTCCGCGTGCGGACTTTTTAGTATTGGAAGTCCATGCGCCCTCGGCAACGCGCGAGTAGTACTTAGACAGCGGATATCGGATGACGGCGAAGATTGAAGAAACAGTACCTCGATCTTAGGGAGTCGGCGGGTGTAGGGTAGGTCTACGGGGAATGGCGGATGATGCGCAGGCATGTGGAGAAGTATTTAAAGGAGGAGAAGGTAGCGGAAGGAGTATCGGTATTTACAGTATGGAAGGCGAGGATGTGAAGGTGCAAAAGCAACGAGATTGGGACCAACAGGAGTGGTGAATGGGTGGGCAAGCGTTAATTAGCAGCGGCCAATCAGAGCGGGGCATGGCAGGGAAATGGGGTCCGTATCGGGGCTAGCGCGGTGGCCGTCGAAAGAAGGAGCGCCCCGGGAGATTACCAATTGACGAAGAAGGCGCGCGCAAAGGCAAGAGGAAGGGCCTCATCAATAATCTAGCACGGCAGTAGTAGCATGCTAGCCATCACCAGCTTCTTTTTTGTCTCTTCTCCTATTCCTTGTCTATCTTGAGAGAGTGCGCGAAAGATACAGAGAGACTGATCCATCCTCCATTCTGCCGCGGCTTCTGCATCGGGCTTCCTCTCCGTTGCTGCGTTGCGTTGCGTTGCTCTGCTCTGGTCTGCTCTCCTGCGAGTAACGAAAAAGAGCGCGAGCCACGTCCTCTCCTTCCAGTCTCCACTCACAGTCTTGTCCGTCCGTCTCTCTAAAGGCTTGACGTTTCTCGGTTAAGCCAAGCTCCCTCTCGCACCCTGACCCCAATCCCAGCAAGCCCGCCCGCCGCCGCCGCCGCCCCCGTACCTCTCTCCTGGCTTTGGCTCTGGCTCTGTCTGTCTGCACGTCCCGGACGCTCTCCCTCCTCCCCCAAAGCCAATCCTCAGCCCACCCACCCCCATCCATCCTCGCCAGCCCATTGTCCAACGTCGCCTCACGCGCGAGCAATTGCTACTGCACAGTGCACCGCTCCTCTGTCCAGTCTGCCCCTCTCGTCGTCGCTGACCCGTCCCTCCTCAGCTCGGCTTTGCTCTGCTCCCATCGCGCGTCTCGGTCTTCCCACTAGCCCACTGCGCTTTGCTGCGAGGCCCCTGGATCTACCCCCGTCTCGACCTCCTTCCTCTTCTCTGCGCCGACGCCTTCTCCCATCTCCCTATACACCTCACAACACCATAGCATGGCCGATATGAGCGCTGAATCCATCCAGCAAAGGATCCAGGTCGCCCGTCGCGACGCCGAGGCCTTGAAGGACAGGATAAAGCGGAAGAAGGACGAGCTCGCTGACACTACCCGTACGTCTGCTGCACCTTGCCGTCCTCCTTTATCTGCATGCAATCCTCCAGCTAACTTTTGATTCCAGTCCGCGATGTCGCCAAACAGCGAGTCGAGGCTCTGCCGCGCCTCACCATGAAGACGAAGCGCACCCTCAAGGGCCATCTCGCAAAGATCTACGCCATGCACTGGTCCACCGACCGCCGACATCTCGTCTCCGCCTCCCAGGACGGAAAGCTCATCATCTGGGACGCATATACTACCAACAAGGTCCATGCCATTCCCCTCCGTTCGTCATGGGTCATGACCTGCGCCTACTCGCCATCCGGAAACTACGTTGCTTGCGGTGGCTTGGACAACATTTGCTCCATCTACAACCTGTCTGCCCGTGAAGGCCCTACCCGCGTTGCCCGCGAGCTGTCTGGTCACTCCGGATACCTCAGTTGCTGCCGCTTCATTAGTGATAAGCGCATCCTCACCTCCTCTGGTGACATGACTTGCGTACTCTGGGATCTCGAGACCGGCTCCAAGGTGCACGAGTTCGCCGACCACCTGGGTGATGTGATGAGCTTGAGCATCAATCCTCTTGACCACAACCAATTCGTTTCGGGTGCTTGCGATGCCTTCGCCAAGCTCTGGGATATTCGTCAGCAGAAGTGCGTCCAAACGTTTGCCGCCCACGACTCGGACATTAACGCCATCCAATTCTTCCCCAACGGCAACGCTTTCGGAACCGGATCTGATGACGCGTCCTGCCGTCTGTTCGACATTCGTGCTGATCGCGAACTGCAATCTTACACTGTACGAAATCCACTCATGCACCTGCTCCCATCGTCTATTTATTCTCCTCATACTGACATTTCCGTGACAGATTCCCGAGCCCGTTTGCGGTATCACATCGGTGGCGTTCTCCGTCTCTGGTCGTCTGCTTTTCGCCGGTTACGACGATTTCGAGTGCAAGGTAAGTCGCGGATATCTTCCCAACAAACTTGATTCAATTGAGACTAACATTGCTTCAGGTGTGGGATGTTCTTCGAGGAGAGCGTGTCGGTACGCTGCAAGGACACGACAACCGAGTCAGCTGTCTCGGCGTGAGCAACGATGCGCTCAGTCTCTGCACAGGGTCTTGGGACTCCATGGTACGTCTGAGTCCTTACTACATCATGATGTTTATAGCTTACTCGATACAGTTGCGCATCTGGGCATAATCGCCGCCATTCCTCAAGATACCATATCCAATACTACTGGCATAATACAAAAGCGAATGACGGCGGGTGCACCATAATTTGTTCTCCAACCACGACAAAATCCTTGTACGCTTTCTTACTCCATACCCTCTCAAAACCTTCAGCGACCCATCTCGGCATGCCCGGGTGTCTCAAATAATACCATCATTTTCCTGGAAATCGATACAAGATTGTATCACGAGGCTGGCACGAGGCGCTTGGGCTTTTCATGTTCTGTTTTCCTTTCATACCACTTTGCTTTTTCTATTCCCTTCTTCTTTTCGACCAGACGGGCCCTTTTTCTGCCGCCTTTTTTTTCTTTCTTTGCAATGATGGGCCGGCTATCTTCTACGTACATGAATAGCGTCTGCTATCGATCGACCCGTTTGCTTGCTCCTCGCTTCCTTTACCCTCTTTGAAAACCGTGTTATCGTACCAAACCCCCCTTGTCCCCTTTCCCACAGCCGTATTTTTCTTCTGACTCCCAACCACCACCAAAAAAACCAACAGGCAATTTGGCTTTTGCCATTTTCCGACGACAATCAAGCATGCATCATGGATGGGTCGATTAGGGTTATTGCGCAGACTTTTTTTTTTTAGTTTTCTCCTTGTCTGTTTCTTTCACCCAATTTTGGTGGCGGCGTTTGCGCGGAGGGAGGAAGGGGCTGTGAGAGTTGGAGTGTATGTGTCGTGTATGTTAGGTGAAAGGAGCGAAGGTGAATAGGGATCTGACCCCAGAGGGGAACAATACCGCGGGGAGAATGATGATGTGGAAATACGAGACACAAGGTCTGGGAATCAGGGCAGGGCGATAAGGAGCGAGGGGGAAAGTTGTTGTGTGTTTCGTTTTCGTGTGGAGTGGGTCGGTATGTCTCATGTGTAGTACTCTGTGTGTGTGTATGTGTGTGTGTGTGTGTGTGAATTGATTTCTTTTTTCTGTCTATGTTTATGCTTGTGTCGTGCGTTGTGGTTGTGTTGTGTTTGTATGAATTTTTCAAAGAATGTGAATGCCGTGTAACGTCGATTGTGTTGTTGGATGGGATTGATACATGTATGTATGTCACTCAGCTTAAGTCCCTCCCCTTTTTTTGGTGTCGTGAAAGGGGGGAGAGAAAAAAAAAATTAAAGTACAAAATACTCGACTTTTTCATCCCTCGTGCCTACGCTATATATATACCGCTCGTAAGGGTTTTGCGTCGTAAGTTTCTTCTTCTTCTTCTTCTTGTTGTCGTTTGACGGGTAATGTTTATTTATATGTATGTGTATAGGGAGATGTAGATAGGGAGGGGATGTTTTTGCGGTGTAATTGGTGTAAGTACCTACGTTACGTACCATGTAGGGTATGAGCCAGTTTTTTTTAATGATGGGTATATGTGACGGTGATGGATTTAGGTAGGTAGGTAGATGGACAGGTGTGGGGAAAGTGTGATGTTGCGTGTAATGTGTGTGTGTGTGTGTGTGTGTGTGTGTGTGTGTAACTCTTTTTTTTTTTTGTTTGTTTGTGGTTGTTTGCTTTTTAAGACGGTGCTCTCTCTGTACGTACGTATGTGTATGGGTGGGTTTCAGAGGATGTTTTTCTGGGTGGAGGTTGTTGAGTGGGTGAGGGGAAAGTTATCTCCGGTGTTGTATTTTTCTCTTTTTTTTTCATGCCATGATTTTACGTATGATTACTTTTTCAATGATTTTGCAATTATTTCTTTTTTTTTTGTTCTGGTTGACTACATGCATACTTTTTTCTTCAAACTATTAGGAGGTGCTTTTACCTCGACAAAAACCGAGATCCAAAACTACATGCATAGGTACATATTCACCTATGGGAATTAAGGTAACACTTCTTCTTTTTCACGTAGTTGGAGTGATAAAAGAATGGTTCAGTTTTTTCCTATCGGTGGAAGTTTTTATTCTTTATTTTTATTTTTCTCAAAAGAAGGTTCCTCACGACGAGGAAAACCCCCGGGTATCAATCTATCTACCAAGCTCCAATAAGACCTAAGCAAGGACAGGACTGTAAAAACACTAAACATGCCCCCATTCACCGCTTCTAAATCCCTCCTTCTGCCCCTCCATCACAACTTCTTCGACTCCATAATAGTCGTATTAAAAGGGCTAAAACGCCTGACCCAATAATCAGCCTCAGCATGTGCGCCAATAGCTTCACCGTACTCCTCGAGGCAGCATTCGAACGGCACGTTCTGGAGTTTGAGCTGCGGGTCGTCGGAGGGGAGCGGGAGCCGGATCTTCTTCTCCTTCCAGAGAGCGAGTTTCCGCTCGTAGAGATTACCCCAGATGACGAAGAGGGCCTCTTCGAGCTTGGTGCGTCGGAGTTCGTCTTTTTCGATGCTGGGATGTCTCGTTAGTGTTGGTGTTTTTAGGGGGGTGGGGAGGGAGGAGATGTACTCAAAGGCATCCATCTGGAGTAGATTCTGGCCTTGGAGGTTCCCAATCACGAGGGGGATGCGCTCGTTGTCGTTCCGAGCGGGCGAGGCAGCGTCTTCGACTAACAGAACAAAGTTCCACTCAAAACGACGCTTAAGCTTGCGTCTCTCTTCGTCTGTGGCTTTGGTGTTGAAGTCCGCATCCTTTATGCAGCGGGCGAATTTCGAGAGGGTCATGGGCCAGAAATCGACGACTCGTAAGTGGGCACGGTACTTGCAGTTGATGAAGGGGAGATTGAGGGGAAGTCCATCTTCTGTTGTTGTTCTGCGCATGGGATTGTTGACGATTTCGCGCACGGTGGAAAGCTTGACTGCGGGGTTACCGCCGCGGACTAAAAATACAAGGTTATTAGAGGTGACGATAGTGATGTGGTGATGTGTTCTTACTGTATTTGTTTAGGCCTGCTCGATCTCTCTCGTTCTCGGTGAGCTTTTTTTGAAGTTCCTCCTGCTCCAACTCCTTCTGCAGCCGCATCTGCTCCTTTCTCTCCTTCTTTTTCTCCTTTTTTGCCCGGTTAGACAGTTGTTTTGGTGAATATTGGGGTGGTTTTTCGGGTAGATTCCGTGGGGCGTTGTAGAGTGCATTGGAGGTACTAGGTTGATCGCCATTCCCCCCATAAGCCCTCTTGCGCTGAATTAATGAGTTGATCTGTGCTGGATCCACGCATTTATGCACACATTTCTTGTCAGGATACTTCGTATCCACACTCATAACACCCTCAAGATGGTTTTCTGGTGACCATTTTATCCGGACGTTCTGCAGATATGCAATATCTCCTTCTTTGAGGCACTGCTGAGCAACAATGCCGTGGTTATCCCACAAGTGAACCATGAGCGTCAGTTGCCCATAAGGACCGCGCCAGTTTCGGGCTCCCATACCCATGTTGTCGGGATCATTTGGATCGAGGTAAGTAAAGAGATTCTTGTTTTCGGTGTAGTCTGTGATGTAGAGATCCAATGCATTATGCACGTAAAACATCTTCACTACCTCACCAGTGAGGTCGTAAAATTTATCGGGGACGACATCCTGGATGAGGGCCTGTTTATATGAGGTGCGAGAAGATTTGATTCGTGGACTTTGATTGTAACTCAGGGCAGGCGGCAAACCAGTGGTGATTTGCCGCATGATCAAGGGTAGGTAGGGGGCGGCGGCATTTTTCATCTCAATAACAGCAAGCTGTTCGCTAGGAGTAGGCGGCTTAGAATCCACCATGGCCTCAAATATGAGCTTTGATGTTCCACCCGGTGCAAAAGGTGTTCTTAATTGTGGTGTAGGGATATGACGAGCTGGGAAGAATGTAGCCTCGGACGACAGTCGACTGGCGTTCGAAGCAACGACATCTCCGTTACTCTTCACCAAGCTCATATACCTCAGTATGGCAATATCTCCTACTGATCCCTTTGGAAGGCGTGATTCTGATCCTCGATTGAGACGACATTTCAATTGTGACCGGGGATCCGGATTCGGAGAGAACTGGTCTTGGATTGTGAACTCAAGAGAGACGACTGAGGAACGATCTTTTTGAACAGTGGTGAATGGGGATTTGATTTCCACAATCACCCCAAGAAAAGAGCTGCCATCTGGAGCCGTCGCTGCTTCTTTGATTGGGCTAAAGTTGGCCAAACTAGACATGCTACAGAGACTAGACAAATGAGGTTCCGTAAGCGGTTAGTGCCGAGATGATGTGTTTGGTGGATACGTGAGGAGACTGATCGGCCTTGCAGGGTAGAACTGGCAGCGTCTCGGTTGTCTCGGGAAACCCCGTAGACCGTTCAAAGAGGTTGCGAAGTAATAGATAAAGAAGGACTCGAGGAGAGAGGACAATCACAAGGTGGTCGCGTTGTCGCGTCGTCGTTTGATGCTCGTTGCCAAGCCAATTAAGCGAAAGCGGACTAGCGTGGGCACGCTCTTGCCGTTTCCGCCTTTTCAACTCCCCTGCCCCACGACGAAGTTTACTTATAATCTCCCCCTCCAAAACAATACCCACCCTCCTACATAAACACAACCACGCACCTACTGTCAGCCAGAAAAGCGTCAACCACCATCATGGCCGACAAGTACATCCCCGAGCATCGACGCACCACCTTCAAAGCCAAGGGCGCTTTCAAGCCTGACGAGCTCCGCCGTCGCCGCGAGGAGCAGCAGGTCGAGATTCGCAGGGCAAAGCGTGATGAGAATCTCGCAAAACGACGAGGTATCGCTGGCCGCGACCAGCCAGGTGCCTCCCTCGGTGCCGCCCCCGACAGCGATGATGAGGGCGGCAACATCGAAAGCCAGGTAAGTTACCCCTCCTCTCCGCCACGGACGGCTTCAGACACACATCAACCTCCCACCAGATGGCTAACAGCATGCGCTAGCTGAATGAGGAACTCCCTCAAATGGTCAAGGGCGTCTTTTCCGAGCAGATCGATGAGCAAATCCAGGCCACGACCAAGTTCCGGAAACTCTTGTCCAAGGAGCGCAACCCCCCCATCGAGCGTGTTATCGAGACCGGCGTCGTGAGCCGATTTGTCGAGTTCCTCCGGTCGCCACACACATTGGTACAATTCGAGGCCGCATGGGCTCTTACTAACATTGCCTCTGGCTCTGCCCAGCAGACCCAGGTGGTCATCGAGGCCGGCGCCGTCCCCATCTTTGTCGAATTGCTTAGTAGCCACGAGCCCGATGTCCGGGAGCAGGCTGTTTGGGCACTGGGAAACATCGCCGGTGATAGCCCCGCCTGCCGTGACTTTGTCCTCCAAGCTGGCGCCCTTCGCCCTCTGCTTACCCTCTTGGGCGACAGCCGCAAGCTGAGCATGCTTCGAAATGCTACTTGGACTCTCAGCAACTTCTGCCGTGGAAAGACACCCCAGCCTGATTGGCAAACTGTGAGTATAATTGCCAGTTCTGATTGGAGCCGCCACTGACCTATTGTTAGATTCAACCTGCCCTGCCTGTCCTCGCTAAGCTTGTCTATTCTCTCGACGATGAAGTCCTCATCGACGCCTGCTGGGCCATCTCATACCTTTCTGACGGATCCAACGACAAGATCCAGGCTGTCATCGAAGCTGGAATCCCTCGCCGCCTTGTAGAGCTCCTCATGCATGCTTCCACATCGGTTCAAACACCTGCTCTGCGCTCCGTTGGTAACATTGTGACTGGCGACGATGTACAGACCCAGATCATCATTAACTGTGGTGCTCTGCCCGCTCTGTTGTCGCTTCTTAGCTCCACCAAGGATGGCATCCGCAAGGAAGCGTGCTGGACCATCTCCAACATCACCGCCGGAAACTCTACCCAGATCCAATCCGTGATTGATGCAAACATCATTCCTCCTCTGATTCATTTGCTTCAAAACGGCGACTTCAAGACCAGGAAGGAAGCATGCTGGGCTATTTCTAACGCAACTTCCGGAGGCCTACAGAAGCCCGCTCAAATCAGATATCTTGTCCAATCCGGTTGCATCAAGCCGCTGTGCGATCTCCTTGCGTGCCCCGACAACAAGATCATCCAGGTCGCTCTTGACGGCCTCGAGAACATCCTCAAGGTTGGCGAGATGGACAAGGAATCCAACGCCGAGGCTGGCGAGCCCATCAACCGCTATGCTCTCTTCATTGAGGAAGTCAACGGCATGGAGAAGATCCACGACTGCCAGAACAATGCCAACGAGGACATTTACATGAAGGCATACAACATCATTGAGAAATACTTCTCCGATGAAGAAGGCGAGGCCGAGAACATGGCCGAGACCGGTCCTCAGGTTACTCAGGATGGGCATTTTGGCTTTGGCGCACCGCAGACACAACAGCAACAGAACTTCAACTTTGCCAACGGCGGCGGCGATTCCATGGATATGTGAGATGCTTCACCAGCCTTGTTTGCCTGTAGTAAAAGTAATTGCGTTCCCGCCTCCCCGACCTCCTCAAGGGTCCTGCCCCACTGCCTGTCTCCCAGACTGCGACTGGTAGGAGACAAGGTTTATACGATTTAATAGATGATGAGCCTTTCCCAACAACAGCCAGCCCTGAACACGGAAGTTCAACCATTCCCTTTCCAACCACAACCCCACCCCCTAGTTGATGACTTTCTGTTTATGTTTATTTATGATAGCATCGTACGATACACCGTCTTGTAAACCCCTATGAATTATCCGCATCATATCCCCGGCGTTGCTTGCGAGTTCGTTTCCCCCCCTTCCTTTTGTTCTTGGACGGCCAATGGGGCCGATGGGAATGTTCGTGGTGCAAATGGGCTATCTATGGCAGGACCGTGAAATTGGGAGGGACATGGAGCGAGGTGGTCAAGTGCGATTCCCTTGTCCGATCTCATTGATAAACATGGTCAGATAAATAATGCACTTTGTCATTTAAATTTCTCTTCATCATACCGTGTACATAGCTAGTTGTGAATGTACATACTTGGGGAGCCGTAACATGACATGTCATGGTGATACATATTCCTGATGATAGCGTGAAGCGTGTGCCCCGCACGGCATCATTGCTGCATACTAGTCTTGGCAACCCCGTCATCTCGAAACCCCCACTCCGCACACATCGTCTTGAACGAACATGCGTGGGGGCTTTAGCTGTCTTGGTTTTGTTCGGAGCGAGTGTCCCTTGTACCTGATCACATCCCCATGTCTAAAAGACGCCGTTGTGGGAGGCATCTTTGACACGTTGCTTGCCCAATGACAATCACCATATCAGAGATGAATGGCGCAATCTCACCGCCACGACCGCTCGTCAAACCTCTCCAACATTGAATTGCAACTTTTTACACAGACGTCCAAGAGTCACTTGATATTCACAAAAATTGCAACCCTCATTGCAGATACGCAATTTCTGCTCTACTGTGACCCATTCCACTCCGTCCGTACGTCGTCTTCCGGCTGCTACAGACAACATGTGTAGATTCATGGTGAATAGTGTCGCGTGCCCGCAGATCCAAACAAATGCTTACAGAGACAGGTATATAAAGGCACAGATGAGATTCTACTCTCCGAGCTCATCCTAAACCCTACACACTCCATTTTGACCCAATCGTTCGACTCGCGCCTACGCCTAGTACGTCCTCCATCGTCCTCCCATTTCATGACCGTTCGCAATCCACTGACTCCTCCAAGGATACCCGGCGTCCACATAACGGCGATGGCTTCGGAATCGGATACTATACCTCGCCATCACTTGGCCCCGAGCCCTGCGTGTTCACATCTACGATTCCCGCCTGGAACTGCATAAACCTATCGCGAATCGCCTCCAAAACCACCTCGTCCCTCATTTTCGCCCACGTCCGCGCTACCACAGAAGGCAACCTCTCCGACTCGAATTGCCATCCTTTTACCTATAAATCCTTAATGTTTATGCATAATGGTGGGATCGGTGCGTTCCGGCGCATCAAGCGGAAGCTCGCCCTCGGGATCAACGAAGCATGGTTCCAACTCGTCCAAGGCTCCACAGATTCGGAATGGGCATTCGCTCTCTTTCTCGATTGCTTGGACAAATCGGGACACAACCCTGACAAGGAGGGCGATTTCGGACATACCGTACTGCGAAAGGCGATCCTGAAAACGATCGAGAGGATCAACGCGCTGATCAAGGAGGCCGTGGGCGAGGACAGAGTAGGCGAAGAAGATAGTAGGAGCTTGCTCAACTTTGCCGTTACCGACGGCGAGAGCGTGGTCTGCACGCGGTATGTGAGCAGCAAGACGGACGAAGCGGCTAGTCTGTTTTGGAGCAGCGGAACCAGCTGGAAGGAATCGAGGGGCGGGGAGAAACCGTCTTCCAACCCCTCCGAACCAAGTCAGAAAGATTACATCATGGAGAGGAGGGACAAAGGCTCCGACATCGTGCTCGTAGCCAGCGAACCACTCACTTTCGAACGAGGTATGCATGCCGTTCTTCTCCTATGTACTAACTATTACATCAAATTTGAACCTAACTAACGCATACAATACAGATAATTGGGTCACCGTCCCCACAAACTCAACCGTCACCATCCACAAGCAGACCGTCATGATCCACCCCATCATCGACGAGTTTTACAGCGCCAACCCGGCGCACGCGCGCTCCGCTGGCTTCGCCCAGGCTAAAGGGCAGACCATTACGGGCCCGGATAAGCGAGTGCTTCGTGGCATGGGTGCAGCGTCGACGATGAGTACTGATAATGAAAGCCCGCCGCCGCGCAGCGAGGAGGTGGTTAGTGGTGCGATTTCGCGGTTGAGATTGGGGTAGGGTGGTGAGTAGTGTGTATGTAGGGTTGGTGAACTGGGGTGGATTGGGGGAGAGGTGAAAGTATTCCAAGTTCATAGCAAGTGACGAGGCGTGTTTCTCATTCGTTTTTAGAGAGAAACACGCCTCGTCCATGCTGTGGACTTGGAAGACCTTACCACATAATAAATTGTTTACATACAAATCTTCTTTACATCGCAAAAAAAAACATTACTCCCCTTCCTCACATACTACGACATGCCGCTACCTATATACACCCCAGTCCCTATCACCTTAACCCTTACATTCCCCCCAAAGCAACCACCAACCCACCCAGCACAACCCCAGCCCCAACCGCCGCATGATTCGCCAGCCCCGAACTCGACGACGCAGGCGCGCTACTACTCGAACTACTCTTACTACTACTCGTCACACCCGTCGTCGTCGCACTACTACTACTATTCACAAACGAACTAATCGAACTCGTAATCGCGCTGAAAGTCGAGAAGCTCGTAGCCGGCGGCGCCAACGACGTGTTCGTAGAAGGAGGTGTAGGGATCGGCGTGGTGATGGGTGTGAAGGTTATGGAAGCGGTCGCGGGGGGAGCGAGGGATGTGGGTGGTGGGGGTGGTGGGATGGGGTTGTTGTTTAGGTTGTTGTCGCCGAATTTGGGGGCCGTGGATGGGTCGAAGACGGGGATTGTGTAGATTTCTGTGAGGGGGAGATTGTTAGGATTGGGGAGTAGGGGAGGGGGGAGGGGGCACTTACGGCCGCTGTAGGTTACTACGACTTCGGAACCGGTGGGTTTGTTTTCTTGCGCGTGGAGGGTCCCTGCTAGGGAGAGGAGGAAAAGAGAGGAGGGTTTCATGGTTGTAGAGGTAGGTGGGTGGGTTTGTTGCGCGGGAGAGTGGTGGGTTCGTTTGGTGGAGGAACTCGGTGGGTTTGTTTTCGAAGGGTATGAGAGGGTGATATTGCAACGAAGATGGTGAATATGGTAGATATAAAAGTGCTAAATGGGCTCGTGTAGGCGCAGCGAAATCGACGTAGGTTTGTACTTGAAAGAAGAATAGACAAGAAGACAAAGAACTTGATGGTCAAAGGAATCTTGCTCTCTCGGGTCAACAAACCGATTATTATATATTTCCAATAAGGATCGCGACTGCGGTTTTGAAGCGGCGAAGCTACGTCAGCTGCCCGTACCTACTGACCACGACCACTTATTGAAAATGGATGCAATTGGAGAAACGAGAGGGACCAGTGGGAGCCCTTAAAGAGGGCAGTGATTTACGGCGCGGGCCTTTGTCCCTTTTGTAATGGTGATCATGGCGCGGTTGGGGGTCAGCTATAGTCCTCGCACTAGGGGCGGTTACGAGGGTTGAAACAAAGAGCTCGGTCGTATTTAGTATTGCTGACAGCTTGCCTGCTAGCCAGTCGCGAACTCGTGTCTGGGGGGCGCTTAGGGGTGAGTATGTGCGGAGCCTGTTAACGTTTGTGCGTGCTGTGTTATGGGATGGCGGATGGGGTAGCGCTGCACGAGACACCCTCTGGCTGGATGGCGATCCAGCTGATTGCTATTGAAACAAGCGTGATATTGTTGCTTGGGGAAAATGGATCGATGGATGGTGTAGGCGAACGGCTGCGACTTTGATTGGTGGCTTGGCACCCCCTGGGGAAGGTAAGCTAGAGACGGAAGTAGTTAGCGGTCACAAGTACATTCATCAATCATCGTTCGATATAGGTACACCTCCAACAGTTTGCATCCAATAATCCCCAAGAGGAAACTGCAGAGCCTCAACATCAGTCTCGTGGCCCTGGTTAATGAATAACTTATCAGTAACATTGAACTGTGCTTTGACCCAACTGGAAAGGTCCCCACGGCTATCCCTCCCTGTGACCCGAACAACCCCCCGTGCGGAAAATCAACAGGGGCACACTTCAGATACGATTAACGTCCAGAGAACACGCATATCGGTAGTGGCAGCACAATCGTAGTTGTTTATCCAGATTGCTATGGGAATTTGTAAGCTCTTCGTTTTTTCTTCCTTTAATTCAGGGATGTTCAGGCTATGGGGCGATATGAATATGAGGGGAGTGGTAGAGGCGTTAAGAGGTGGGCGATGGAAAGGGTTGAGTTGGCTGACTGGAAGTTTGTGATGGTCGATCTGTTGGATTGGGGAGATTGTGTCATGGTATTCGATGAATTCGCAATGGATTTGTATTCTGTTCTTTCTATGTTGTCCTACCAACACGGTCCTACATGCATTGTCCCATCCAAGTTGCATACACGCATACAGTGAATTGTCTCCTAAGCAGCATTCACTGTCCTACCCACGTTAAATCCATGTATATATATTTAGGATATACTATCCTAAGGGCTTCTATCTAGACCAAAAACATTTAAGAGAATGGTTCCGAAAGCTTCAAAAAAGAGTAACAAAAGAGGAGAGCGGCCCTTAAAAACCATCAGTTGTGGGATCCATGTCTAAAGTGAATCTTTCCCAAAGCGCACTCTCGATGCCCTTTGTACCAGTGTTCCATGTCTCATCGTGGTCTAACTGATATAACCACTCACTCTCTATCTTCTTCCTCTTCTCGCCATCTTCCTCATTCCACTCCTTGTATGTCTTGTTGATAACGATTCCTAATTGCCCCCACTTTTTACTTAAACTATCTTTTCGTTCCTCAAATTTCTTGCGTAGATCATCCGGTAAAAGGTCAAACTTTAACTTGCACATGAGGTCGAAAGTATGTGTATTTGTCTCTGCCGCGTGTATCGTCCATTGTCCTGCTTTTTCGAAATACGCATCGCACTCAGGCGCAGGACAATGGAATGGACTGGGATCCTGTTTGTCGAAGTGATAGCGATCCAAAGCTTCGATTGCAAGAGCCCCCAGGCCATATCTTTGCAGATCGATTTTGTTGGATTCGTAGTTTGTACCCTCCCATTCACCAACCGGGCCCTGAAATTTCTTTGGGGGTATGAGAACAGTTTTCCAATTGAATCCAGACGTTGTAACTCGTTCCCATCCTCCTTCCTTTCCTGGTCGATAAAGCACTTTGTGCCAATTGCTCACAACCCCACGCATAGTGCGTTCGGGGCGTCCGGTTGATTTCTCGATGGGCACATAAACCGAAACATCAAGACAAGCGGGGCGTGTCTCGACAAGCATGTTGAGACAGCGAGAAACGGGCTCCGATCCATCCAGTAGCCAAGGGGGTGGATCGTAGTTCTGATTGAACACCACTTTTTTGGCCGATGGAAATCGCCTTTGAAAGGCATTCCAAAACTCAAGGGCCCTGTCATGACGGAGATGCAGGACACCATCGTGTTTAGGACCCAAGTCGCCATCACAGGTATCGGCGTAGTTAACCTCAACATTCTGGACGTACGCCATGAAGGAAAGGTCGTAATATGTATAAGCTGAATGTCCGCCTCCCAAGAGCCAGGATGCCTCAATGAGATAGTAAGCTCCTGGATCTGACCAGAAAAGTTTCGCAGCTTCGGTGCGATATATTGGCATCTTCATTAACTGATAGAGGGTGGAGGGAGAACTGAAGGCCAGGATACGGAGCTGCAGTTCTGTAGGAAGCTGAGGGAAGCGTGGAAACGACGAGGTATGTAACGAAGAATAGGAAGATGCAGTATCGCATTCGACGTGCAAATGAAAGGGGACGTATTCTTCTCCATCTTGCGTCATCTGAAGACTCCAATCTAGTGGTTTCGTCCACGGATGTTTAGACAGCGCGGCTGGCAGATTACAGACGCAAAGCCCCCACATATTAGGCATGCTGTGCAGTGAACTAAAATGATTTGCCGTTGAATGCTGTGATTTCATAAGATGATTGTTCTGGGTTGTTGTGGATGCAACGATGAAGATAAAACGATCGCCGGAACAATAAATATGACACGTGTGGAATCACGTGCGCCATAATTTACTTACATGTGTGTACATCCCGACCGAAGACTTCCTCGTGATTTTCTATTGGGTTTATACCGCGAGTAATTTAATTACCCTGTGATAATAAACTTTCATTGTTCGTGACACATGTGAGGGGGCTATGGCGGGGATCAAGATTTGTCAGCACCAGGCAACGAGATTTCAATTGCGGCACAGAAACATAGAGTTGTTGTGTTTGATAAATTTTCTATGTGTGTCAAAATCATAGGATTCACATGAGGTGAAGCGACCATATGACACCCAAGTCATCGCAACAAGCATCTTGGCGCACGCCATTGACAATCGAACCCACATCACTACCACATACCAAAACCTTCATCCTGCTTCATGGCCTAGGAAGCAATGGCGAAAGGTTCGGACGCGAACTTCTCGATACAGGAATAGCCTCCAACGGCCAAATCCTCCAGACTGCGTTCCCATCTGCAAAATTCATCTTCCCAACCGCCAAAATACGTCGCGTGACCGCGTTGAAGAGATCCAGGGTCCCAGCCTGGTTCGACATGTACAGTCTCGGGGACCGGGTACTGCGTGAGGACGTACAAATTGATGGTCTTGTTGAATCCTCAGAGTACATTCGCTCCCTTATAAAGCACGAAATGCAAGAGTCGTCGCTGCAACCTGAAGATATTGTGCTGGGGGGGATAAGTAATGGGTGTGCACTTGGGCTCATGACTCTTCTGAGCTTAGACTTCCCCATTGGCGCTTTCGTGGGGTTATGTGCGCGACTTCCTTTTCGTACCGAGGTTGAAGATGTTATTCGCCATGCTGGCGCTGTTACTAGCGATGATGACGAAGGCCGCGTCCTATTTGCCGGAGATGATGACGCCGAAGCAGCTGAACCTCGGGATGCCACAACTCAAGCTCTGGATTTCGTACGCGATTTAGTTTCTCTCGATTCGAGAACAAACGGAACGTCAATGACGACTCCTTTGACAACTCCGGTCTTCTTGGGTCACGGAGGGAAAGATGAGGTGGTACCTCATAATTTTGGCAAAGAGGCTGCTGAGACACTCACATCACTCTGCATGGAAGTCACTTGGAAGCTTTACCCGGATCTGGCACATTGGTACCAAATCCCCGAAGAGATTGACGACATATTAGCCTTTCTACAGGATAAAACGCGACTACGCGAGTCTAGAAGTGAGATCAAGACATAGTACATTACTGAGTCCCAGATCCCTAGATTTCCGCTCCCCAGATTGATGAACAGTAAAGTAATTCATCACACCTGCTCTTCGCTTTTTGACGTCAATGATAGCAAGAACAACAAGACAACAATCTGGTTTGTATCTGCAGTTCTATCGCTCTTGGTTAAGATCGACAATCGTGGGTACGAATCACTAAGCCCAAGTAAAGCCTCTCACCCAGCTCCACGATTTGAGTGTCTCCCTGGAACGATCTTATCCAAATCTCGCATGTTTATCATGTAGATAGATACGCGAGCTGAAATACTCTTCTCACCTGTATTTTGAGCGTCGAGGGTCGAATGTCTGGGGTCTCAGATAGTGGCATGCCTTAATGATGTTGTTTACGCTTCACTCGCTTCACCTTGTCCTGTGCCGATATGTTCTAAAAATGGGAGCCGGTATCGGTCGATGAAATGAACGCGACTTTGTGATCGCGTGCTCTACTTGGATTATTAAGAAAGAGTCTAGTCTTCATGTGGGGAATCACGATACGATACATGGAGAGTTATGCAGTCCAACGAGGAGAACATGGTGAAAAAAACAAATTCGTCAAAATGCAGCTTGGGTCCGAACACTCTAGAACAAAAGGAGGCTCCTCTCTCAGCCAGGTTCTCAGTCTATTTGATTGCTAAACTCCAAATTCCATTGTATCTCCGAGAGTTATGTAACCAGTCCGAAAAACTATCAGACTCAGCTCAACTCGAATGCGCGGCATCCTTTCGCTGTCTCACGGGATACCTCCGCTTCCGCGCACGCTCTCTTTCATCATCACCCCCAGCACAGAAAATCCCGCTTCCCCGACTGAAACCGCCCTTCTTACTCTCTTTGGGACTCTTCCCCATCTGAACACAGGACGCTCGGCCTCGAATGATCCCCGCGCGGGGATGGGGAAAGAAGGGAAGACACAGAAGGGATGAGACAACGTCTTACAACACGCAGATGGGCGCAGTATTATAATCGCTAATCTTCGATCTGGAACTTTTTCCGCGGACGTGGGGCTGCGTGTATCCATCTAAGCCTCCATCCAACCGAGGCATTGACCTTGACTTTGACCTTGACTCTGGGGGTAGCCTACGGGGAACATCCGAACGACACTTACAATGAAAAAGAGATAGGTAGATACGCGCTTGCATGGCGTGGGGAGACGCAGAGTGTCCCGAGGTTGTGGTTGTAGCTCCTCGGTCGCATGTCGGGGCTGTTTTGTCTTATTTTCTTTTTCTTGTCTGTCTCGTGTTTTGCTTTTTCGGCAGTCGGAGAGGAGGCGAAATGAGGTATGAGCGAACACAATGGCTTAATTGGGTGCTTTTGACTCGCACGAACCTGTTCGAATCACATCATGCATATGTGTATACATGACATATCCGAATGCGAGCCTCCGAGGACCCTGTGCATGAACGCTTTCTTTTTTATTTCGTCACTTCTACCTTGTAGCATGTGCTGGTACATATGCCATGCCATGTCAATAACATCAATCACTAAAGCGCCTAATTATAGAACACGACAGACGGATCTAACAATTTGCATTTTCAAGTTTGTTTTATCGTCTTCTAAGGCATATACGATTGACCGAAATCTAGTACATTGCAGATCTATCTCCCCGCTTGCGTAACGAGCACGCCTATCGCTAAACCCTCTCACCGATCTATCTACACCCCTAGACTAATCGCCAGATCCTTGTTTAGTCTACACAACGCATCCCACGGTCCCCACGCCAAACGCCAAAACCTCACGCTTCGGTGGCCACACGCCCCAAATACATGGCGAAAGGGCGAACTCGCGCCACAGGCCTTCATTTCCGAGGACAGGAACGGCTCAACGCCCTCAATCTCATTCGGTGAATTACTCAGGTACCTTTCGTATCCGTTGCTCTTCCCGCCCGAACGGCACAGCTAACCCATTCATGGGTATACGCATCCAAAAATGCTTAGATGCAGATGCAAGTAGGGCCCCTGTTTTGAGGGCGTGGGCGGGACAGTAGGAGGTGTGACAGGGAGAAGCGTTTGGAGTATGGATTGAGGTGTGCGAAGATAGCCTTCAGTGCATGTACGCAGCCATGCATATGTGCATGTGCTTGTTGTACATGCCAGTGCTTTTCAAAGCACTTTTAGGGAGGTTTTGGAAAGGGGGAAGGGGTATCCCTATGCAATATGTTATGGTTCGGGAAAGTCATGGTTGGGCGGCGCCGTCCTCCGGTTTCTCGGGGTTCAGCGCTCGAACCCCTCGAAAGCTGAGAACGAAAAAAGGGTATACATGCAAAAAGACAATCCAGAAAATGACGTAAAAACAAGCTCCTCCATTGCATCCTGACAAATCCTTCAGTCGCCGACGAAACGCTACACGCAATGGCCCAGAAAAGCTTGACCACTACGAACTCCCAGCACCCCCCAATTACACACTCGTTTTCATTCCTTTTTCTCGCTCCTCCACCCTCGGCTAACGGAAACGGGATGGAAGGGAAAGGCGGAAGGGTCCTCGCCGTCTTTTTGGCCCTCCCGTAATCTGCTGTTTCAGGTGCCCTGTCTTACGCTCCTGTCTAGCATCTGTCTGTGGAGGTCGTTCCAGAGCGCTGGGATCGGCAGTGCTTGATATAGATAGGGTCGGCGTGGGGAAGTGTTCTTTCTGGGATGAGTTTCTTTTCTCTCGGTATCGTTCGAAAGGGTTCTTTTTGGGCTGTGTGGTCAGCTGGGGTTGGGTATCTTTTCTGCTGGTGGGTATATGTATATGTGTTCGGGTACGGATACACATACGTGCGAAACCTCTTTTTTCTCCTTTTCCCCTGAGTTCTCTTCCAAAACTTTCAAATCTTTGTTAAACCCCAACGATGGATGACGGGGGAATGGTTTTGGCGGTAGTGAGTTGGACGTTCTATGGAGTGGGAATCTGTTTAGTCTTGACTAGAACGTATGTCATCCTCGAGAAAGGTACTTCTTGTCCATTGAAAGATGATATCTGACAGAACCTAGTATATCACGGCTCATTACGTTTCGATCGTTGAAAAAGCTTCAACTTGATGACTGGCTCATGGTGTTCGTCCTGGTAAGTTGGACACCGTCACCCGATGGAATTTCTATTACTAACTGGATGTAGGTACCTTTCATAGGCACTGTGATTTGCGCAAATGCCGCATCATCGGTATACGGACCAAGAGAAGCAAATCATAGCACGTTGATACGGGGTTTGGAGATGCGCTTCGCACTGGAGGTTCTACAAATTTCCACCAATTGGCTAGTCAAGGGGTGTCTCTTGATATTGTACTGGCGGATTTTGTAAGAAGAATTACGCTCTAGTTCTTACGTAGCTAACCCTAATAGCCCAGCCTCCACCAACAAGAAACAACGACGATACTTCACCTACGCAGCAATCTTTTGTCTGATATCCTACCTCACCATTCATGCCCTACTACCCGTGTGGTGCCATTCGATGACACAATACTGGAACCCCACGCCTTCCAACAGTAAGTAACGACAAACCCATCTCTCTATCTTCACACTACAGCAATACTAATACCTTAACCCAGTACAATGTATAACGTACCGCAACCACAACATGATCACGCTAATTCTCAACACCCTCACAACACTCGCCCTTTTCCTCCTCCCAATCCCTTATATTCCCACGCCACGCACGCTTCTCCTCCTCGCCCTACTCGCCCTAGGCGTCGTAGGATCTGTTACCGGTGTTCTTGGTCGATACTACGTCATTCAAAAACCTTTATCTCCTAGGTATCTGCCTTGGTACATAGCAGAAACAACCACATTGATCGCGTACGCCAACATGCCATTCCTCAGCTCGCTGTTTAGTTCGAGTAGTAAAGCCAGCTATCGATACACCAGCCAAACTTCTTTAGTTCACTGGCCGCGGACTCATAAGGACCTACGCACAAGACGAGGTGCCCGGGACCGATTGGGAAGTGAGGTAGAGGAAGGTGGGGTTAGCGAGGCGTCGCGAGGAAGTGACGAGACTTGGACGGAAGATGTAGACGGGGTTGAGGAAACTGTTGCTGTACCACAGGCTGCAGTGCGTAAGTTGTCGTTGAAGAGTCCGCCGCCGGAACTGGAGGCTTATTGGACGGCACGGAGGGTTTCAGTGAGGGGGGTGAAGTTGGGTGAGGGGGTGCAGGAGGTACGGTTGAGTAGGTGATAGAAAGGTGTCTGCATATGAGACTGATAATTTGGGTTCTTCAAACAAATGGGCGTCATGGTTGGCTTTTAACAATGGTTATGTTTTATGAAAAGCACATGGGAAAAAGGGCGGAATTAGCGTGAATTATCTTATTGTGTTTCAAAATCCAATTCAGATGTAATTATACTGTCAGTCAAAAGAGACGAGATTGTTGATTCGGAGTGAACAGTGCTCAATGTAGGATTAGTGAAGACGTCTCCTTGTTGCAATGAGAGAAATGATTGACCTTAAAATCAAAGGCTGAAATCCGAGGTGTCTATTTCGAGCGTATCTGGGCTTCTCGGCTGTTGTTAAGGTTGTTATGGTGTAGAGAGTTGTTGGGTTTTCGGTGCGCTCGGGTTTCCGTGCCTCACGGGGGGATCTTGGGTCCTTGACGAGACGCAAATCATCTCACCGGATATCGAATGATTTCGACTCGAATCCCATAGTCATGACTTCGCCGTCCATAATACTATGAACGTATGCTTCACCGATGAGCTGGTAATAGCCCTCGTTGTCTTGACGAAGGACGAGTGGAAGCTCGGCACCAAACAATACAACTACTCTATCCCCAGGCAACATGTCTACAGGTCCCAAACCGAGATGACCTCTAGATGTTATGAATGGGCGTCTTGCAACATGTCGGTATAGTATATGCAGTTGCGAGGCTGGCAATTTTCTTGACGTTTCGAGCACTTTTTCCTCAGTGCGGTCGACGAATGTATGATATATTTCCCGGATCAGGTCAGGACTAGCCCGGCGATTTTTGAATGTGCCATCCAAATTCCAGTAGAGTTCTATATCAGTAATCGTGGTACGGATAACGTCATCGTAAGAGGCTCTTTCCGCAGTGGCGTGTTTTCGTTTCAATTCCCAGAGCGCTCTTCCGCGGTCAGCAATCGCAAGATGGACCCGATAGAAGCCGCCATCACGGGGAAGGTGAGACATATCGAAAGCAGACCGCATGTCGTCGATCGTATCAAATTCGTACCCTTGCATATGGAGCAGCATATGCGTATCTCTTCCGCTAAAGCTTATTATCGGTCGGGACTCTCCTGCCGCCCTAAATATTTGACCCGATCGTCCATATCCGCCGTCTTCAGACAGATACCGGTAGTCGTTTTGCCAAGGGCCAGACCAGTCAGGCACCCAAGACGGAAGACCCCTTAAGCTTCGCGGCTGAGAGCAAAACCATAACAAGCGAAGCCTCCCTTCAGCAAGAAATGCCTTTGCCGTTTGGAGGTAGACGTACTTGACATCTCTCGAATAATCAGGATAGAGCAGTTTTGAAGCAGCATCGGCTGACAGCCCTGTCAATGCGTAGACTAAGTCCCGGCTATCGGACGCCTGCATGCCGCTACGCTTTAAGGCAAGCAGTTCCCACATGGAGAACCTCTCATTCTCCCTTTTCAACATTTCGCGAATATGGAAGAGCCGCAAGATGTTGTGGATTGCTGACATCTCAGCCATAAAACGTTGATAGTCGCCTCCATGCATACCCCCTCTCCAGCCTTCGATAGCGACTGATGCCATGGATTGCTTGATTAGATCGAGGGCTTTAAAGAATGGCTGGCACCACACCGTCGTATCTCCACACATGAACAGAACGTCTTTAGCAAACGAAAACTCCTGTACCACCCATATACGTGCCCACCAGGATCGTCGGAATAAATCAGTAAGCGAAGTTCCCATAGAGACGTCAATGTTTGGTAGGGTCCTGAAGAGGTTGAGCGCGGAGCCGTTGAAGTGTATGTCACCTGCTCTTCCGACCTTTTCGGTCTTTCCGACATGATCTAGCTCTTTCATCGCTGTTGTAATTGAGTCGGATGCTGAGCCTAACCAAACGAGAGTATACTCTGCATTCTGATAAATCTGGCCCATTTGGCTCACCTGCCAAGTCTTCTCGACATCATCGTCTTGGTTGATGCATACAGCGTCTATCCAAAATCGACTCTTGCTGGGCAGATCTCCATTTTTCATCATGCGGCGAACCTGTCGGAGCGCCGTGTCTAAGCTCTTTGTTATCCTCAACATCTGTCCATTGACAATCAACGATTCTGTCCTCCTGATGCTACCCCACGCGTACGAGAGGGCGAGGTACTTCGGATGATCATCTAGCGCGAAATGATGGATAGAGCAAGCAATAGGCCTATCCTCCGCGTTGTCCTCATGGTCTTGTTGGGGGAGTAACTCAATGAGGCGAACCTCGTTCGCAGCCCAATTTAGTCGTTCATAGGAGAATACTGGATTAGATCGCGAAAAACCCCTGCAATCTTTTGCAAGTGCCGTGCTGAACGGTTTGGCATATATAGGTGGCCGTGAGCTTGCGAGTGAAAAGACCGTGACGCGGCTGGGAAAGATGCCATGACTTCCCGAGAGATAAGATATCGCCCATTGCTGAGTTTGTGCTGTTTTGCCTCTAGTAACCAGTAGAGCTCGGCAGACGCTCATCAGTCTGGTGCCCAGCAGAAGTCAGGCAGAACACTATTGATAGGAAAGCGCGGCGGTAATACTGGCGGCAAGGTGCGAAGTTGATTTCTCAATGAATTGCGGCTGAGGAGCTCGTCCCGTCCGGTGTGAATGTTCCGATCCAGCACGCTATACCGAAAGCGTACGATCTAGTACATGTTCGTACGCATCCATTAAGAGCAGAAACAGCCTCGAAAGATTCATTTAGAAATGCCAATCTGCTTTAGCACGCTAAACTTATCTCTTCTTCCTACAAAGGATTGATCTATTCTTTAGAAGGGGGTACAGTAGATTGGTGTCGTGGCTCGAATCGACCGTGACTCTACGTAGCTTCGCTTTGCCACTGCATTTTCGAAATTTGGATTAAAAATACTACTCTACTAATGATAGTGTCCTTGGGATGAAGTTAGCAACACTTAAAAAAATGTCGGGTACGATTGTAGAGTAATGAACCATTTCACGGATTCTTGCAGGTTTGACGTTCACAATCAATCCAAAGTTTTTCCATTCTACGTTCGCTACTAAAAGCGCTGGAATGTCTTTTTATAGATTTTATAGAGTAAATCCTAGATTACTCATTCTTAGGAACGACTATTGTCTTCGATGCGTCCAAAATCCTTTAGATCAAGCCCTCTACCCGAATGAATGGATTCTTTGACGATATCCGCCACTCTTTCCTTCAAGCTACACGGGTGTTGAGGAGGCCATCGAAATTGACCCGGATGGCACCATGATGGAGACCTAAAATTCTGCGTTTTGGATACTATTTCGGACAAGTTCATGCTCCGAACTGATGAGGCCGTATCTGATGCTAACAATCCTGTCGTCTGCATTTCTCTTCTTAGGGCACCGTAAAGGATAGATCCGCACTCGAATGAGTGATCACTGTTCGGACAGCGGTATTTAGAATCTCCATATTCCTCAAGAAGACAGTGCAGTTTTGAAATGATGGCTTTGATGCCATCAATACAGACTTGTTCAATCTTGTCTATTTCGAAATTAGTCTTCTAGTCTTAGGCGGATCTTTCACGAGACTCACCGATGCAACTCGTGATAGGAAGTCCTAAAGTGGATAGTACTTGATGCTCTTCCCGCATGATGGCAACATTTGTCGTCTGTGAAAATTCATCCGGTAGTCTTAACACCCACGCAATGCACATCCAAAGCATAAGGTTTCTACAAAAACTTGACGGTACGGGGGAAGTTAGCTTGAGTTTTTCGACCCATCGTTCGGTGCAAAGCTCCACGGCTTCGGCACAGTCGTAGTAGTCGATGAGAACAGCTATCTTGGCGAGCATTTCCAACGACACTGAACGAGGTACTTGGCGGTTGCGATGATGAAGAACGTTAAGGAGAATGAGAAATGCCTCTGGGTCCCAATCCTCGGCGGATATGTGGTAAAGGCCATCAAGCTCGTCGGGAACACCTTCCTTCCAATTTCCCCCGGAAAGCATGCTTTGGAATCGTGTAGATGCTAAACTGAGATGCCGTGAAGATACATGGTAATGGATCTCTTCTTCATCGATGGATGGGTCGTTTGTGCTCGGCTCAGCAGCAAGGTCTTCTGCACATTTCTCTGTAATAGGAGCAGAATGTTCTCGGTCACTCAGCTCTTGTGCAGCGGGTTCGCTAGAAACAGGCTCATCGGCAACAAGTTCATTGACTTCAGGTACATCGGCTAAAGTTTCGTCGACGAGGGTTTCAGTTGCCTCTGGCATGTATTCTAGCTCTTCTTGGGCAGCAGGTTCATCTGCAGTAGGTTCCTCGGCAACAGGTTCTTCTGCAATAGATTCCTCGGCAACAGGTTCATCAAAAGCAGGCTCCGGCCAAGCAGGTTCTTCGGCACTAGGTGCAGGCTCCTCCCATGCAGGTTCCTCAAGAGCAGGCTCATCAGCACCATTTCCATCGACGGAAACAAATCGCTCACCTCGGTGTCACCGTTAAGCTCTTGATGAACTTCATGGGGAATGTCATCACCCTGGTTCCAGACGGCGAAGGTAGTAAGTGGATTCTTCAAGATGACCACAGTATCTGGATGAGAAACAACATCAAAAACTTTCGTCATAATGATTGTACCTGGATGGAAGGCGTGGGGTTTAGTTCAAATCATTGTGTCAAGTCGCAAGTCGCAAGTCGTCGTCTTTTGTTTGCTTCTTCTCAAACCCCGCACGCAACGGCGGGCTGCATGCGCATGATGTGTTGTCACAACATCAATAGCTATTCTACTGGCACGCTCAAATCCACTGCTATGTTAACTTTATTTCTGGTAACGGCATACTGCATTGCGACATTTCTGTGGCTGGGCAGAATTCAGGCTGCGCGAGATCTGTTTGTGATAGGTTGGGCAGACGCAGCTGAAGGCTGTGTCCGAAATGCGCGAAGCCAGGTGTCGTGGCGGCTTAGATCGCATGTACGCGTGTCTTTTGGCATGTTCAGAATATATTATATCTCGTTGTAACTACACAATGTTGGAACCTTCCATGCTCCATAATGTAGATTGGCATTCGTAAATCCGCCTGATAGGTATAGAAAGCGAGGCCAAATAAAATAAATAGTTAGAGCTTTATACCAATATTGAACTGACGATGCTAGGGGATATTGGTACCTACGCTATTGTTCTGCTAAGTGTGTGTTTTGTGGCTGTATCAGCCTCCTATTCAGGGATTGATTCTGGGCGAGCGGTGATGGGTTTGCACATATGATTCGTCGCAGGACACGAGCTTCTCGTATTGCGAAAGGCTGAGCGTTTGGAGCACACTTATGTACACCATAAATGGGTCGGCGGGGCCGTACAGTGAGCGCTCGTCTCCCATGAACACAAGTACCATGCAAACCTTTCGCGTTAACTGTACCCTTCCGCCGGACAAGGTTAACTTTGTCTCCGCGCCCAATGTTCGAGGAACACTCGATATCGTATGGAATTGTATGAGCATTATTTTCCTCTGTACCTGGTCGATTCTCCGTCTGAATGTTCCCATACAATCGACCCCGTCGTCCAAGCAACACTCTAAGCACCCCCTAAGGATATTCTGGGACCAGAGGTTCTGTAGAACCGTACTTCGGTTACGAAAAAAGGCCCAATGGATGTGTTTCACTTTTATTTTCCCGGAACAAATCCTCGTGCAAGCATGGAGTGAGTGGCGTGTAGCTTCTTCGCTTACCAAGATGTTCGAGGAGTATGTGGACAACGACAATGTCTCCTGGACCCGATCCCATATCTACTATGCAAATATGGGTGGATTTCATATCCGATTTCCTCCTGACCCCGAGGTGAACGTAAACTGCCATAGTGAATCATTTGATGTAGTCTCGGCTCCAGCGGTGAACGGCTTACCCTCCTCTGACGCAAATAGAGACTGTAAGTCTACTCATCTTCTTAACTCAGCCTATTCAATACCCAATCACGGCTAATAAATCATAGATGAGTTAAATACGATACTTTCCCAACGTAACGAAGTGGAAGGGCAGGATGAATCTCGTTTGTCTAATAATATGGCTCGCCAGGGTCTCCCAAGCTTACAGCACAGGAGCCCTGAAAACATGGAGCTACTGCGGTCTGATGGATCTTCTCAAGAACGACCCGGTGTCTCCCGCCGTCAGCTACCTCATTATATCAGAAAACAATTCGACGACAGTTTTGAGGCAGATCAGGTCTTCCTCCAAAAACAGGAAGAACAGATCAAAAAGCTAGCTCCGAAGATTGGCGAGATTGGTTGGGAGACAGATTCATTGAACACCCAAATCATCCAGCAGGCAATTAGCAGCGTCGATTTTGATCATTTTCCAGAAGGATTCGAACTGGATAATTTCAAGGAAGGTTACTTGGAATGGAAACACAACATGTATAGGCTCCGTGGCAACTTTTGGGTTCTATCCGCTTATCAGCTTCTCTTGGCACGTGAGTTCGGGATCATCGAGAACCTACCGTATTTGTCTGAAGATTCCTTAGAGGACCACAACAAGGGCGGTTCTATCATTACAGGTCTCGCATTGATACAGATCTTGTGGTTAGTTATTCAGCTAATTGTACGACTGTATCGAGGCCTTCCATCAACTCTCCTAGAGATATCCACGCTCGCCTTTTCCATCCTTTCGATCGTTACGTACAGCCTACTTATCCACAAACCCCAAGACATACAGACAGCATATGTAATAGGAGCTTCCAGACACCCTTCTATCGAAGAAATGGTTCGTATCGCCAACGTAGGACCTGACCTCGTTTTTAACCAGTACGAACCAGAAGATGCGTTACGGCTGAGCAATCTCATCATTCATCCGGGAACCCATTCAAGTTTTGATTCCTCGGTAGCACAAGTGATTCTGATTTTAATTTTATTCAGCGGAATTCATGGTATCGCTTGGAACTTTACATTCCCTACAGCTGCGGAGAAGATATTATGGCGACTGAGCTCAATCGGGGTCATTGGTCTGATTTGCTCAGTCGTGGTCTTTGGTTTGATTTGCCCATGGATTATCGCGATTATGTTCTTTAATTCTCGCTTGAAAGGCTTTCATATCATTGCGCAAATTTTGACGGTGCTGACGATTGTGCTATCCGCTCTCGCAAGATTGTATACAACGATCGAAATGTTTCGATCGCTGGCCTACCAACCGCCCGAGGTTTTTGTAAGCACTTGGACCGCAAACGTACCTCATATCGGCTAGATAGGATCAGGAACATTACCTTAGAAGATAATTCAGAAGAAGAGATCCTGGTCCCCAGATACTGATCACTATTACCTAGAACTCCCATACCGCAGGTGATTAACATCCATCCGCGGGATGATAGACAAACCTTCTATTACTTTCAAGAATTTTTAAATAGGCAAATAATTGTCTAATACAGGCTTCCTTAGATACGTAGAAAACAAAGGTTACTCCGCCTCCCCCTGAGGGAGGTGCGCCCGCGGGTTCGCCCTGGGTGTTGGATAAAAATGATGTGTTTTTTGTATATATTATGGTTTTTTGTATGGGTAGGGATAGCCCTTAGTACTGCGGTACTAATAAAATATCTAAATCTGACAAGAATAAAAAAAATTCGTAATTAAGACTTCATTCGAAAAAAAGGAGAGAGAATATAGGTTAAGACTTACCAATTCATTCGATGAGATTTACGCCATCTGTGTATGAGAATTATTAGGAGGACGCAGGAAAGAGGAAGGAGGGGAAGAGGTTTTATGTACTGTAGTGAGGTAAGGTAACTGAGGTAAAGATGATATTGAAGAAGAAGAAGGAGGAGGATATGTATGTAAAATGTAAATAAGGAGAGTGGGTATCTATATATACGTAACATGTAGAATGTACAAGGCTCGTGGCTATATACCTATCGATACATATATAAAATAAAGAAAGACGTTAAGATCCCGGGTATATATCGTTTTCCTCTCGCCCGATAAAGCGGGGG